>QAPF01000778.1:0-18436 GCA_004367935.1 Colletotrichum sidae | reverse complement strand
GGGGGGTGTAGCAGATAGGAGAGGATATCGGGCTTGGCTTCGAGGCTTCTTCTTTCTTGGCTAAACTTCTTTTCCCCCGTTAGTCAACCGTGTTCATGGCCTGGCCTTGTCAACCGGGCATATACGGAACCAAGTCATAGCGGATAGCTCCTGCTGGAGAGGGTGGCCTAATACAGTCGAAGTGCATGGCACATCAAGTCCGTCCAAGTTTTTTTTTTTCCATCCCTGGGAGTGACAGCGTTGTTGAAGTTGACACATGACGGACGGGCAGAGAAAGTCAACGAGACCCGGGTTGTTGGAAAGGGAAATGGATCTGATGAGATTATTTGATGTTGCGTGATTGCGTGCTCGCTGTCCGATGCGTGTCAGACACCAATAGCAAGTTGAGAGGACCAACTTTGGGCCTCTTCGAAACGACTCGGCAAACTCGCACAGCATGCTGGCACTGCCAGCTTTCGAAACTCGGGCACCGGGACGAAGACCGAACGACCTGGACCTTGGGTTTGCTGTCTTGGCTCTGTAGGCTTGGCTTTTTCTCCTTTTTTTTGCATCTCTTCTTATGCAGCTCAGTCACACGAAAAAAGGCATGTGAAAGTACTAACCAAAACGGACCCTTTGCCTTTCCTGCGGTTTGAACGTGTTACGAGAAGGATTCGGCTCGAAAAGGCCTTGCCGAGCCTTTTTTTTCTCTCCCGAATACTATACCCGCAGCTTCGGAAACGCCACTCCTTCAACTGTTTTTTTTATATTTTGGGTTTGTCATCTTTCATCTCATCATCGGGCCAAGACTTTTTTTCCTCCTCAGCCAGTGTTTTGGTTTTACTTCGCCGCCCTTCAAAGAGTAAATGTAAACGTCCTGGATCTGACTCGAGACCAACAAAACGTTTGGCTAAGAGAAAGAAAAAGAGAGAGGGAACGAGTTGGGACGACAGTCACCTGACACGCTCCAAAGGCATCCATTCTCTGCGAGCACGGTCTGTGAGGCCGATTTCATGTATTTTTGGACATATATTTCAGACGTGTAGGTGGGATTTCTACAACGATCAACCAGTGAACATGCCAGGATGTACATCCGAACAGCTCAAGAAAGGAGTGAAGCAGCACCACACCCATGATGCCGTAACAGATTCCTCCAACGTACGGCCTCAACCCCCTCAACACCCCGCACAGTTCAGACTCTGGACGCAAGTTTGCAGATTCCAGGCTCTCCTCGGAAACCCATTTTACTAGATTCGAGCAAGAAAGTCACCGCTGCCAAGAACCAAGTGATTTGTACATCTTCTCGGCGATTGTATCGCTACAAAGACGCCCCCTGCGGACTCTGATGCGGATACAAAACCCCTTGCTTTCTGTCCAACATGCTTTGGCGACGATCCCGTTGGATCCTGTTATCGAGACACCCGTAAATAGCTTGTCCCTTGGTGAGACCCGGTTTGCCATGGACATGAAAGTCCGGGACGTTGTCACGCCGGGAAAAACTGTGCATGTTCTCGTAACGCGGCTGCAGTAATCCAGTGTATTTCAGAGCTCGTGTGTAATCTTGGCGTCAGAAGTGGGTTGACTACAAGCAATCCCTAGGTATGCTCTCGGCATCAGAGAGCGCTCAGGTCGAGTGGTACACTGCTGCCTCTGCCAGCTCTGTAGCGTTTGGGTCCGCCAACAAAGTCCCTCGGTTTGGGGAGCATGTTTTCGTCTTGAAACCTCCATCGTGCATCCTGAACAATGTACCGCCCACTACCGCCGCCGCCGCCACCAACACCAGCATGCAGGCTCGTAGTAGTGTTACTCCGAGACGGAGGCGGGCTCTTTGAGCCGTTAGGTGCCAAGGTAAAGGCGCTTGGGTCTAGCATAGAGGAACGGAGACCAGAACCGGCGCGAGCCCGTGATGGAGGAGCCGTTGGCGGGGGAGGTGCGGCTGCGGGGGGCGAGGGCGCCGATGAGGGAGGAGGCGGCGGGGGGGCGGCACTTGGTGATGCTTGTCCGGCGGCCCGCATGGCGGCTTGCATTGCCAGCGGCGATGGTCCATTTGATGCGGGTGGAGGCGGTGGGGGCGCTGGAGAACGAGAGGGAGGCGATGGGACAGGTGCCCTAGGAGCAGCAGCAGCAGGGGGCGGCGGTGGCGCAGAGGGGGGTGCGGCTGGGGGTGCCGACGGAGGAGCTGACGGAGGAGCTGACGGTGGAGGAACTGGGGGAAGAGCTGGGGCAGCAGATGGCGGCGGCGGAGGAGGGGCACCAGGAGCCGGTGCGCCAGGGAGTGGAGGGGGCGGTGGGTTGCTCGACGGCGTCGTTGAAGGCTTTCGGGACGCTGGCAGTGGTGGAGGTTTCTTCCCGATAGGAGGTGGAGGTCCCTTCATGGACGCTGACGAACCGGGTCTGGGAACATCGCTCGGTGTCTTGCGCAGATTGGCAATGGATGGGGGCAACGCTGAAGCGCCGGGAGGTGGCAGAGGAGGACGGCCTGGAATGGATGGAGCAGCACCACCGGGCGGTTTGGGCGCAGAGAAAGTAGGCGGCTTTGGTGCGGACGACGAGCGGGCGTTGCTCTCGGGGTCCGATAGATACGATGAGTCTGCGGCGGCTCCTGTGTCAACAGCTCCGCGCGTCTTGCGCAGCTTCGGCATGCCTCCGGCAAAGAGTCCTGCTAGCTGAGGAGCCGAATCGGCAACCCCTGATGCTGGCGTACTATCTCGTCCACTCTGGTCGCTGTTGCTTCTAGCTCTGTTTCCAGGCACAGGGGGTGCGAGACCTCCAGGAGGTTTAGGTAGACCTCCCAAGCCAGGTACTGGCGGCGCACCTCCTACGGGCGGACCTCCCGAACTCGTAGATGAGTTTCCAACGATTGGAGCGGATCTGTCGTTCGTCACAGCCTTTTTGAGGGCTTTGCCTTTGGTGATATCGGTCAGAAGAGCACCCTATTCAAATCGTTAGCGCCGGGCTCTGAAGCGAAGTTTGCAACATTTGCTGAGAGCCGTACTCTATTAGCTCCTCCAGACGGTCGTGCCGGCAAATTGCCAGCGCCTGGGGGACCTCCAGGAGGAGGAGGCGGAGGTGGAGGACCGCCCATGGCAGGCATGGGAGGCGGCGGCGGCGGCGGAGGAGGCATCGTGGATATGTCCCCAGGGCGTTAGTAATGTGTAGTTATCGATATCGTGGAAAGATGAACAGGCCGTGGGCCGAGTATCGAATATGGTGGCGGATGATGATAATGTCGGTGGTTGAAGTGTGGTTGAGCTTCGGAGTCGTCGGCGTCGCGACGTGGGACTGATGACAGTCGGATCTTCAGTGAGTCAATCAATCGGAATCCAGCGGTGACGGTGCTGGAGATGTCGTTGGGATATGGTGCGGCTGTAGAACCGGGTGTCGTTTCAACAGGCAGCAGCGAGGCTCTCGACAGTCGATCAGTGCATTCCCAGGGGCGACGAGATGATGTTACTTTGGGGTAGCTTTTCAGCCGCGTGGTGTTTCGTCACCTTCGGCCAGAACGTTGGACGTCAGTCAAGATACGGCGCTGTCAGGTGCTGTGCTTGGACTGGGTGGTGCTACGGTTGCAGTGGCAGTGGGCCTTTGGAGTGTCTGTCCGTTTCGGGGTACTTCGAGAAAGGCGTCGTGCCTCACAGTTGGAGAAGTATCGCTGATGCGATGCTACCTACCCGGGAGGGGGGGTTTCAACAGTAGCTGGATTGACTGTTAGTGCTAAAGGACTAACTTGCTCATGTTGGGTACTGTTCGGTACATGAACAGTAAGAAACCCTCCCACTCTCCTGCATTTTAACCATGGCATTGCTCTTACTAGCTCTGGTTGACTGTTCATATTATTAATGTTCAGTTGTTAATACTGTTCAATGTTAATATAATAATAATAGAAGGCATACCATGAAATAATGGATTGCTACTGCTTTAAAAGGACTATTTTGATCATATTCAAGAAGGAGCCTGTTCAACGCACCAGGGCTGTACTTGCCGTTCAGGTTGCTAACATACTGTACAGCTACTGTTGAAACCCCCCCCTCTCCCCGGTAGGTACCTAAGGCACTTACAAAGTACGCATCCTCCAGCTGGTACGTGCTTTCTGTGGTAACGACCACCTCACGCAAGGATTATCTAAATATGGTCTGCATCCTCACAAATTTCAAGAGCAACGTGGAAAAGTCATTTGTACCGCCAAGATAATGGACTGAATGAAATATGATTTCTCCAATACTAGCCGTGTTCTGCTTGTTCACCAAAGGTTTGCTACCAGTAAGATCTACGGAGGCAAAAGTCTCGGAAGCAATGGATACTGTTGAGAAAAATGCAACTGTGGTGGTGCAACGGCTGTCGTTAGCTGAGGTGAGCCACGTTTCTTCAGAAATTCAGTGACCTCGAGGCACTACACACTATATACCTACACAGGTACCGTAGGTAGTTACCTGGGGCCCAAGTAGCGCCTCACAGCGTGTCTACGTGACCTACCTAGGTACATACGAACTGTGGGTGCGTACTGGTCCCCGCTAGGGATCCTGCAGTGTGCTGGCCTGATTGGTGCGGGCGCGTCTTCCCGAAGAGCCTCTCCCAAAGTTGGAGAGATCAGCCTGGACGGTCAGGGGGTCCCGCGAATTGGGCTTCTCCCATTGGAGGCATGGGGCCGTAGTGGAAATTTTGCAGGAGCTCCCAGCTGTCCCCGGAACGTCCGTCGAGACGAAAGCTTCATTCTCTTTCTGCTTCACATCTGCGCTTCACATTTGCCAGGTTCTTCGTCGCCCTGTTTACCGCTACAGTACCTGCTCCAAGACGGCTTCTCCCGGAGATCTCGCCCAGAACGGCTGCTGCCTCATCCGCCCGCCGATACCCTTTGCTTGTCTTTCTTGGCCTCATCTCGACGATCCACACGACCGCTCTACCGCTCGCCCTACTGCAGGCTAGAGCAACGAGTTGACGACGCGTTCTTTATCGTCTGCCCGCTTCCTGCCTCGGATCGTCCCAACGGATTCCTGCAGGTCCCTTCCTGCTACGCGAACGCCCGACTGAGCCCTCTCGACGCCAACATGATGCGGACCGCCATCATCCGTCCTGCGGCTCGACAGACTCGAACCCTCCGTGGGCTATGCGTGAATCTATCACGCGCAGGGCAGCATCCTCGACTGATACACATCGCCAAGCCAAGCGCATCTTCAATCGTTTCTCCTCAGCCTGCCAAGGCCCACGAGAATAACAACAGGTTGAGACGGGTCGGTGGGGGGAAACGACTGTCGAGCACGCTATCAGACTCGACCGTGAACAACAATGGTCACGAGAGGCCGCCCCCAGACTCGAAAACATCGTCCAAGGAACTTCCTGACCTGGCGAAACTGGTAGCAGTGGTCCAGCAGAGCAAGAGGCGATTCCTCTCGACGGACGGAATTCCCACCCGGCAGCTCGTCATCGCAGCCTTGAAGACGTGCCAAGGCGCCGCGAATGCAATTCAACCCTATTTGGAAAAGGCGGAGACTCGTCCAGCCTCGACCCTCACTGCGTCTTCTGCTTCAAACCTGTTATCCCTGGGGTCAAGCTCAAGCGCAGCTAAATCTGGCGGCACGTCGATCCCATCAGTCTCGGTCAAGGATACGGTCGATACAGTCTCCGAGTCAGCGTACGAAATCATCGCCCACCCCACCGTCGCCATTGGTCCTGACGTGCTGGACATGTACGTAAACATCCAAGCTAGGCTTGGCAGGCCCGAGACACTTCCCCAAGTTTTCGAATTGTATGCGTCAAAGCCCAGACCCAAGGCAGTTGACGGCTCAATTACCTACGTCCAGCAGAACCCCAACCGGGCAGACAAGGCCATCGAGGCAGCCGTGGCCGAAACGGCTCTGGGGGCGGCCGTCGACGCCAAGAATCTGGACGCCGCGGTGGGCATCGTCGAGGCTTGTTACGCAACACAAGCCTTTTACCGTCAGAAGTTTCTGAAGAAGGCGCTTCTGCCCGTCTCGGCCGTGGGTGCGGCACCAGTAGGGGTCTACGCGCTTGCCTCCAACATCTCGGCATTCCAGAATACCATGGAACCGGTGACGGCCACCAAGTTCGCCTTCGTCGCCATCCTGGCGTACCTGGGCTTCACGGGCACTATTGGCATGGTTGCGAAAACTACCGTCAACGATCACATGCGCCGTGTGACGTGGGCGCCCGGCATCCCGTTGCACCAGCGTTGGCTCCGCGAGGAAGAGCGCGCCGCCATGGACGATATCGCTTGCGCCTGGGGTTACAAGGAGAAGTGGAGGCACGGTGAGGAGGGCGGCGTCGAGTGGGAGTCTCTCAGAGAGCTACTGGGTCTACGGGGAATGATGCTCGACAGAGTTGAGCTGATGGAGGGAATGAGTTGAGGGATTGTGTGTTGAGTGCGGGTGTAGGTTGATGAGACGTGCGGGGGGGACTATTTTTTCACCCTCGCAACGGCGGCCTCGAGCGCGCCATCGGACGGAGCAGGAGACCAAAGACAGGGGAAGCTCGTCATGAGAGCTGGAGACGAAGCATGGAGGGAACCATGGGCGGATATCTGTCCAGCCAAAGTCTGAACGTCGTTGCTAAGCCCCCCCTAGTCCGGAGAATAAGGCGACGGGCGGCCAATCCAAACCCGCACCGGCCGTCACCAGCAAAGGCCCGCTTACAGATCGGCAATCTACGTCTTATCCCGCGCATCTTGCCAAGAAGCTGCCCAGACATGGCCCAGACAACATCGCCATCCACATGCGGATCACCGCAAGCCAAGTCGACAACGCTGTCGCTGCCGTCCTGTTTCAAGCGCTATTCCTAGCCTTCATCCGCTCCATCTCTCCGTCTCTCTCTCTCTCGCGCACGACTCAGCATCTGTGCATCATTGGTGACAAGATGAGTTTGACAATGGGACCCACCAGTTGGTGCGATAGCAATGGCAGAGAGAGGTACGACGGCCATCTCGTCCCATCCCAAGAATGACTGCCCGGCGCAGTGCAGCGTGCGCCAGGAGAGCCCGTGAGCCTGTTCGACCTTGTCCTCTGTGAGCCATTCTACACACTGCGCACCTAGTATACTGCCTACGTACGTCTGTCTACCTGGCAAGCTCTGGAGCTTGACCACATCTCCACCCGTCCGTCCCCAAGACTTTGCGGGACCACACCGGGGTGGCTCTCGAGAGTCAAAGAACCACGACGACCCCTGCCAGCCATGGCCATCAGATAGTGTTCTGTCTCCCTACCCGTACACGCAAGCCTGGCCAAGTACATGGCGTCGTTGCACAACCCTGCGGATCGGGCACATTGCAAAACGATCACTTCTTCACCTCTTATAAAGAAGCAGAACCCCTTGCACCACCAAGTGTCAATGCCAACAGCCTCCTGTCATCCGGAGCATCAACGGAATATCAGAAGAAGACATCCCCACAGCATCATCAACATTGTCAACCCGCCCACTACAATAGAAACAGTCGATTGCGCATCGACATAACAAGCACAACAACCTGAGCCCGACATCATCCCCAGCCAGCCGCCCAATATGGTTGCCAACGAAGAAGACTTCACACCCTACGACCCTGTTCGATGTGCACACTACGCCCGCTTCGCCTCACATCTCGACAGATGGCAATTTGACCTGTTGTACTGGCTGTTGTTCGTCTTCAACCTCTTCGTCTTGTTCTTCGCGGCATGGGCGTACACTCGGTGAGTCTGCCTGCCGTACCGCGCTACGTCTCGTTCTTGGAACAGTGTTTACTGACCACGGATCAGGACGTTGGAAAGAGTCAACGACTTGCCAGAGACGAATCCAAAGCGAAAGACGGCCATCAAGCGATGTATCTGGTTCAACCTGGGATGCGTGTGCGTGTCGTTGACGACGGTCATCATGGAAGTCTTCACCTTGATGGCGTTGCAGTTTTGCGACGGAGAAGACCTCATGTCACTCTACTGGTCGACCTTCACCATGATTCAGGTCGGATCACTCATTGCAGTGTGTGGAGTCATCCTCGCACTCGTGCACTCGCTGAGACAGCGAAAGAACCCGTACGTTGTCTCCCTGCCATACTTGGTCGCCTCATGACATTCTGACTGGTTCACAGGCCATGGGCTCTGGCTCTCGGCACACCCGTTTTGGTCATTGCCGGACTCTTCCACTATCTCCACAGCTGCATGTCGACAAGAGTGAAGAAGGCCATCAGAAAAAGGAAGAACAGCGACGCCGGAACGGCTGGAACGCTGCCAATGAGCCAAGTGTACGTGCACCTCAGTCACTTCCATGGTTTGGGGGAAATTTGACACTGCCCAACTCGCACCGCCAAGGAAGACTTAGTCGTACTAACACGGCGTTTTAGAAACACAATCCAAGTTGACTCCTCGGACGAAGAGGAAGGTGTGCAAGGAGCTGAAATTATCGGGCTCACAATGGACGGCGGCCCAATCATTCACTTCAAGGAGGCCGTGCCTTACAACCTGCCGGACTCGAGCGAAATCATCGGGCGATGCGAAAATGACAAGCCCATTGTCGTCTGCCGGCGCGATGGCTTCCAGCTCATTTACAATGGCATGGACGAGCGAGCGCCATCTCCCAATCCGGCGGCGAAGAACAACAGTACGTCCTGAGAGCGACAAGCGGCGGCGATGGCGACGGCCCTCGGTAGCTGCACTGCACAGCACAGCACAGCACAGAGAGAGCACCATGTCAGTGTCAGTATCAGTACCGGGGGTGTGCATTCGTTGCATCCCGAGCGCGGCGGCAGGCCCCACCCTTGCATTGTTGCGGCGAAGCCAAAAAGGCAAAAAAGGGTCACAGTCTAGATCCCGCCAGATCGACAATCTCCTACGACCCCCCACGTCATACTTGTACCATGTATCCATTCACCAGGCACGAACGAGCAGAGTCCCTGCAACCACTCAGATACCAGCCGGACCTGACAACAGCCAGACTGCTCCGACGGCTGCATTCGCACGCCTTACGCCCCCCGACTGGAGAACCATGACTACATCTGACGCCCGTTTCCGCGCCCAGGAAAGTAGCATAGCCTTGTTCTCCACCAGTCTCTCTGCCCATTTTGGGTTTCTCCCTTCTCGGCGCCTTGGCAGGTAGATCCCTGCAGGTCATTCTGAGGCGCATCGCTACAGAGTAGGGAGCACAGCACAGACGACAAAGCTTGAGAGACAAGCCAGATAGCGAGAGAGCACAACGACAACAACAGTACGACGACAAACAGCTGCCAATGCCAACGCCAACGCCAACGCCAACCGTCGCCGCGGTCGGCCCACTGCTTGGTGAGCGGCCGCCCAGCCTCTTGGCCCGTCGGTCGGGGGACACGTCGACGTCGTCCCGCACGACACTAGTGTGAGCAAAGCCACAGTCCACCTGAGCGCCGGGGCGCGGCGGCCGGAATGACGGTCTCACAAGGAGACGGACCATTTAGTGGCAACTAGCAAAACGGACCACGACGCCGATCACTTCACGTCGACCTCCTCTCGTCTGCGGACGGAACCCGGCCGAGCGGGACACCGCATGTCCGCTCGCCCCGGTTTTCTGCACCATTTGTCTTGCTCACTTGCGCGGCCTCGTCTCTGCCCAGAAGACTCGCCATCCGATCCGCTCCTCCTTTCTCTTTCTGTTCGATTCTTTGGCCCGACCTTTTACAATTTTTGTCCATGTTTTACCATACGCTGTTTTGTGCCCACTTGCGGGCTTGGCGTTTGGGAAGATGCGAGTTGCGGAGGGATGGAGGGGGCAGCAGAAAATTGGGGGGAGTGCACGCATGTGACGAGTGTGCTGTGCACACCACCATCGGTGCTCGAGCAGGTGGGAAATCTCCCATATTGCCCATCCACACTGCGGAAAAGAAACGCCCTTGGGAAACAGTAGGGTAAAGGTTGTTTCTCGACTGCTATCCTTTTTTTGCATTTCCGACAGATAAGCTCCCGGCTTCTGCCACACAGGCCAAGACTTGTGTGCAGGTCATTTCCGGAGCATTCCTCTCTCAATCTTGACTCGTCAGGGTCTGTCCTCTTTTTCTTGGCCTTCTTTTCCAACTAGCGTCGGCATTTGTACTTCCCTACGAGAGCGTGTCACAACCAGATTTTGCGGATTTGGGAATGATCCTCACCTGGCGACGGAGGAGACCAGAGAGAAGATAAACGTCTTTAGTATAGCATGCGATTTAGCGATGCCCATAGGATACCATTAGATTGAATCAGATAAGCTAGCATTCTACCTTCACCTTTCCATCCTCGTCAGTTATTCGAGTTCGGCACCTCTGTGGAATGATGAGCTCACTAGTGTCGTACACCTGCTAGACGACTTTGGGACCACAGCAGAGGTGAGATAGACTCAAAAAGGCGTGTGGCTTGTGAAGGATAGCCCGGCTCATCGCCCGTCATCGACGCCAAGATCTCGCGCGGTGCCTTGCGCAGCACATCGTCATCTCAACCGCTTTCTATTTTCCCTTTCCAACCTCCTGACCCCAGCAACACATGGCCGCTCCGTCACGAGAACATTACGTCTGTACAATGCGAGTCAAAGACCCAGAAAGATCAAAAGATAGCATAGCGTACAACGTAATTGTGCCGCCGACGCGACGCAACGCACAGAGGAGGGGAGGCTGAGCGGGAAGCACGAGAGCGGTACGTGAGACGTCTTCTACTTCATTTAGGGGCTTGGTCGCTTGTGTGCAAGTATTACTTCGTCATCAAGAGATGGAACGAAAAAAAAGGAGAGAGGAGGGAAAAAGAAGAGGGAAAGGAAAAAAAAAAACCGAGACGGGAGAGCGCAGAGAGGTACAGGGTCCAACCGCGCGCCGCAATCAAGGCCGGGCTGGGCTGGGCAGGGGAAACACAAGAGGTCTTGTCATGTCTCTCTCGTCGCTCGCTGTCGAATGCACGCAACGAGTAAACGAGCGAGGCCGCGCAACGTGCCTCCTTTCGCTCCCGTCACATGCCTCGCCGCAGAGGACGACGACGTCTTGGCCACGGCACTGGAAACGTGTATGTGTGCGCGCGCGTGAGATGCGCTATGTGATGGGGTACGCGCTGCTGCAGACGTCTAGACGTCTACATGGATTCCGTCGTTCCGCGAGACAGCAGCATGTCAAACCATTTCGGATCCTTTTCCTTGGCTCTTTGCATCTTTTTCTTTCTTTCTTTTTCTTTGTATTTCATCTCGCTGGGTGTACAACCTGTGCGGCTTGGTAAAATTGCACCAGACCGCATCCTCGGGTGGGACAGATGTCTCACGTACTATCTCTAGAGGTATCTTTGCGTGCTTTTCCCCCGCCTCCTGTTCCAACCCCGTCGATGACGAGGTCTCAGGTCCTGGCCCTCCCCCTTCACCCCCTATCTCGTCTCTTTTTACATTGACCTGGCGGGTTCCCCGATTTGAAGCTTCCGTCGCAGATTGTCTGGCGGGCGGCGTCGAGGCGGGCGTTGGGAGAGAGCGTGCGAGAAGCACATCATGTGCCCTCAACTTTATTGCAGGCGCCCCGCCTTGCCGATTTGTAATATTTCCCCGGTGAGACGGTCGTCACTGCGCAGAACTGGCCACGACTCGCCGCCGGCCTTGGCGAGAGTCACCTCGAGCTTGGTGCCGAGCACCTTGTACGATGACTTTTCCGCGTCGATTGGCGCAAATAGAGGAACCTCGGCGGTGTAGCGCTTGGGCGGTGAGTCCGAGGTGGGCAGGTCGACGGCGATGGACTGGGCCTTGAACTCGATCTTGGCGGAATCCTTGACAATCTTCTTCAGGAAGAAGGAGGCGATGACGGTGGAAGGGGTCTGGTAGAAGTCGTTACGAACCGACTCAACCTTTTCCTCCTGTCCGTTTCCAGAGGAGCCCTTCTTCTTGCCGCTGCCGATGAACAAGTGACGGTTTTTGGTCTGACAACCCTCAATCTTCATGAACTGGTCAAACTCCAGAACGCGGCGCTTGCAGCAGCTGTAGCCCTTGGAACCCTCGTGGAAGATGGGCACTCCTGGGTGATGGACGCAGGACTCGCCATCGCGGGCGGCGCCCTTGCGGTACGTAGCCGAGCAGGTCTTGCGGCGACAGGTAGCGCCATCGGGGATCTCGAGGGAGGCGTCATCGGACTCGGATTCGGGGGGTGGAGGGGGAGGTGAAGGTGCGGCTTGAGGCTGGGCGGAGAGGGGCTTGCGGGCCGGGACCGGAGCCGATTCGAGCTTCTCGAGGAGTGCGGCCGCAGCAGGATCGGTCTGCTTCTTTTCGATCTCGGGTGGCAGATCGGTTGTGGAGTGCTTGCCGGTTGTGCAGGGGGGGATGGTCATGAACTCCTCAAAGGTGAGGACGCGGGGCTTGCAGCATTTCCAGCCTGGGCGGGTTAGCAAACAGGAACATTTCGTCGGCTGTGTCTCGTGTGTTTGTGGGATCGAAGCGATCGTGGTCGCATGGTGGTGGTCGCATGGCAGGTGAAGCAAGGGATGCAAGGGATGCGAGAGACTTCATTGGACAGCACGCGGGAAGAGCTACGCGTCCCCCGTGAATGGATAAAAAGTGTAAATAAAAGGTAGGACGAAAATGGGTAATGCTAGGTCGAGTGAGTACCTTTCTGGCCTTCGTGGAAGATGGGAGGGCCAGGGTGGTAGACGCATGGCTCCTCGGGATCCGAGTACGTCTTGCCGCAGCCTTGGTGGACACATTTTTCCGCCATGGTGGGATGTATTGGGTGGCTGGTCGTTTTCGCGTCTAATTTCGTATAATCGGGTATGAGAAGAAGGTTGGAATCAGAAAGCGTATGCGTCAAAAGAAAGAAAATAAAAGCTTGAATTCTTAATCAACAGACGGGTGACGTTTGAGAAATGGGGGAGAAGGAGAACGAATGGCGGGCGGCGGGGCTGTTTGGTTTGTAAATTGGCCCGTATGGTGGAAGTGAGGGGTGCTTGTTGTCGACGTACGAGGTCCGATGGAGGGGCTGCCTACTTGGATGTTCTCCAGGATTCCAGAATTTCCCAGGGGTCTTAGGTGCTCTGTCTAGCGGAAGAAAAAAAAACATGCATCATGGGCAGGCCAGCTCCAGGTGAGCTGAGGTCTCCGATTGGGCGCTGGCAACGGATGCGGAAGCTTCGGTGAGCTCACCGCCTGCCGAAACAATGACCTCTGTGTCATCTAATCGATAAGCAAGTCTTCCGTCGTTAGAGGGATCCCCCCTGAGTTAATTACGGAGTAGCATCAACAGGTCTATTTAGCCCGGGATGCAACTTCAGTCAACGTCCCACCTTTTTTCATCGTCACCTCCTCAAGCAAGCCTGCCTGCACGTTTGGCTTTTCCTGCGTCGTTTCTCCCTGTTATAACATCTCTTCTGTTGTTTGTGTTGCCCGTCGCCGGCTTCTGGCGTAAGGTTATCAGACAAGTCGGAAATACAACTGACGGACATACTTTGACACCCTCGCTTGGCTGTTGGCAGTTCCGTCATCCGATTCTCGCTCGTCAATTCCACACGTCCAAATCCGAACGAACCTTGTCCTGGCCAGCCCTTCTTTCAATAATCTCATTCTCCCATTCTTCCAGTCCCAGCTGACAACGAAAACGAGGCTGTTTCACAGCCCTCGAGCCTCTTTTCCATATCAGCTCCCGACGGTACGTACTACTACACACCTACACCGGGGGGTGCATGTGCTTGTGGGAGTGTGTGGAAGTGGAAAACGACCTCGCAGCGAGAGAATCCGATCCATAGAGTTATCACGAGGTTACTTTGTCGCCATCGTGCGATCTTATTTCTCCAGCTCTGCCAATCGTTTAGTCATGTTCAAACCCACAAGACGACTACTCCAGCAGGCCCAGACTTGTCGGATAACCCTCTTCAGTCGCGATGGCTGCGGGCTCTGTGTGCGGGCCAAATCGGCCCTCTCCAATGTCTGGGACCGTCGGCCATTTGCCTACACCGAGGTCGACATCATGAAGCCAGAAGCGAAGCGCTGGAGGGACCTGTATGATTTCGATGTACCGGTGGTGA
The DNA here is from genome assembly GCA_004367935.1 of Colletotrichum sidae. Taxonomy (NCBI): domain Eukaryota; kingdom Fungi; phylum Ascomycota; class Sordariomycetes; order Glomerellales; family Glomerellaceae; genus Colletotrichum; species Colletotrichum sidae. The sequence continues at coordinate 4,511 of QAPF01000778.1, read as the reverse complement.
GTTTATCAGAACAACAATAGTGGCATCCCATGTGTCGCAAGCCAAGTCCAGTTGCAGGAGCTTACACGCCGCCCTCGCGTCTTTACCCCAGATTCACCTCAGCAAAGTTGGCGCCCCAGAAGAAGACCCAGACCCCAACGTAGTGGGAAAAGCAGTCAAGCTCATGCACCGGTTCGACCCGGATCAGATCGAAGCCAAGATGGACGAGGTTGAGGGGAAGGAAAAGTAGACTTTTGGGAAAGGGGGAACGACCGCCTGAATCTCTTGGTTATTCTTGGCCAGAACAGCCAAGGCGAGTCTTATAGCCATCTAATTTTTCTTGCCAAAAGTATGATATTGCCGCGTACAATACAATCCGCCCGTCCGGAAACGATCGGAACGGAGGCGGCCGGTGGCAATTAGTATGATCCACCCTTGGCCGGCTTCGCCTCACCGCGAGCTATGCTCAACGACTCGAACAAGGTGTACTGCAATGCCGTGTAATCCGTCGCCACGCTGAGCATGTCGAAACCCTTGTCCGCAAAGAACTTGGCCTGCTCCCCGCTCGTACAGAAGATGCCCGCCTTCTTGCCGGCCTTGTGCGTGGCCTCGAGGATGCGGTCGATGGCGTCGGTGAGCTCCTTCTTCATGACACCGTTGATCACCGGGTGACCGATGTTGTTACCTGTTACACGTCAGTCAGCCTCGTCCATGAAGCACAACGTCGTCAGAAGGCGCTACCGACCGAGGTCGAAGGGTCCGATGAACAACACATCGATGCCCTCCACCGCCGCGATCTCCTCGACCGAGCCGAGAGCCTCCTTGGTCTCGATCTGGACCATGGTCAGCAGGCTGTCGTTGGCCTGCTGGAGGTATTCGGTCATGCTCGGCGCCGGGTTGAATCTCTCCATGGCGAGGGGCGAGCCGAAGCCGCGGCGGCCCCACGGAGGGAACTTGGCCGACTGGACGAGGTCCTTGGCCTCCTGGGCCGTACGCAGCAGCGGCACGAGAATCTGTGTCATTTCTCAGTGGGATGCCCTGCTGAAAATTACACAAGGACAGCCACTTACCCCGTGAGCACCGCAGTCCAGAGCGCCTGTGTTTGAATGTCAATCAATCTGACGCGGGGGCAAGGGGGCACTTCATCATGCTCCCCGTCTGGGTCCCTCACGCTTGACCATCCAGCCCTGCATGTCGGGCAACCTCACAATGGGCGATACACCCGCCGCCGCGATGGCAGGAACGGCGTCGTGCATGGCCCCGTCTGACGTTACCCCGATGCGGTCAGCTTCTCTCGGTGTACCGAAACAAACCCGGCTGCGGCTGGGGGTTACACAATACCATCAATGTTGCCGTGCTCGCAGTCGACCAGAACCCAGTCGACACCCGGGCTCCGGGCCAGGACCCGCGAAACGTTTGCGCCGGGGATCATCTGCCACAGCCCGAAGCTCGGGCCGGCGCCCTTGGTGAAGGCGGTTCGGAGCCTGTTGGCAGCCTGCATGACCGACATGATTGAGGGACTTGGATGGGAGGATGATATCAAGTAGGCCAGTGGTCAATCACTCAAACTGACGGAATGATCACGAACAGAAGTCAGGGCCGAATCGGGGTTTAAATATGCTGTGTCACGATGCAAGAGGAGTCCAACACGCTGACGATGAACCACCACAGCTCATGCCGTTCGCGCCTTATGTCAGATAACAAAGTGCGGGGGTTCACTATCGACATGCCATAGGGCGGAGTGAAGGCCGGTGGGAATCATGCACCACAACGGAACGTGAGTACTCGCCTAACAACATATATTGTCACAACATGGGGTATGGTCCGCCGCCCCTTGCGAGCGACGAGATAGGCAGACGGGTTCCTGAGCTAAAAGGAAAATCATATTTTTGAAATGAGCGCACGGCACACGCAGGAGCATTGACCTCATTCGCCAGACCTTTGCTGTTGGGGGTCGGTGCGAATGAAGCGACGTGGGGAGAGCTACGGAGGGGCATCATGGCGGGGTCTGCAGTGAAATATGATCCCACTGGTCGGTCGGGCCTCGGAATGATGGATCCGAACCGACTGTCACCAACATGGACCCCCACCGACCCTACCGGCTGCTCCGGTCTCATCCGTCGGCAACATGTGGTGACTCGCAAGGCATTTGGGCAGGAGTCGTAGTAATAAATTAGCTCCATGATTTCCTTTAGTATACCCTGCTTTTTTTGAACAAAAGATACCGTTTGACGGAGGTAAGACGGATAGCTCCTGCCTGTCTAGGTCCCTGCACCGCGGGCAGCATAGCATGCCTTGGGTCAAGGCTTTTTCTTTTTGCGTTGACGGCCGTCGACCAGGAGAATGTTAGTACACAGCGGGCAGATGCGGATAGTACGCTCCAGGTCAAAAGGACCTGCTTGCCCGTTGTTTCGGGGCACGCGTATGCCCCTGGTCTCTCCGTCTGTTTATCTATCCTCTTGCACAGCACCGGCAGAACGCGTCGAGAGGTAACTGAAACCAGCTGGGCGCCGCTGGTGACTTTGTCCATGGTGTCATCGAGTCATGGCTGAAGTTTCCACCGCGGTTCTTGGCCCTACCTCGTCCGCTTCTTCCCTCGAGTGTCGGCATCTTCGACCGGGTCATCTTCGGCGGAGACTGCAGCCCCCAGCGCACAGCGAGAGGCGGTCCAGCCCTCTGCTCAGCTCGATGACCGGATTTAATCCTGAAGGCAGCTTGGTGGGGTTTGTAAGTAGGTCGGGCAACATGTTCACGGCGGACAACATACCCGAGATAGTCCTCCTTGATACTACCGATAGCCCACATCTCGCCAACCTCTGTTCTCGTACCAATCACCTTTACCCGCACGTGTGTGCCTGGCTCAATGATGGTATCCTCGTTGTTCGTGAACTGCGGAGGTGTCGCGTTGGGATCCCACTTGATCTCGGATGGGATCAACTAGAGGACGGAAAACATCACGTTTTAGTCAACATAACTGCGTCCTGCCTGGCCAGCCTAGATGCGGGAACCTACGTGTGCCGACACAAAGAGCCGCAGAGGTCCGGCCTGGGCAAAGAATCCCTGGTGGTTGACCGAGTAGACCACAGCGTCGACCTGAAGGGAAGGGTCACGTCAGAAGCCGTTTCCCGACAAAGCCAGGCAGGCGCGCGGCACATACCGTCTCGCCCTTAAAGGGACGCCAGACAACTGCGCGATACCCGACGGTGAATTCAGCCAGTCCACTACCCGGAAGAATGCGACCCTCGGAGATGTCAAACGTGTCCATGATGGAAATGATGTAATAGCTTCCCGCGCAGGTACCCTCGACATCCTTCAGCAGCTTGCTTGTGACCAGCTCGTGCATGTTTCGACCAAAGTACGAAGGGTGCAAGGTGACCCTGCGCTCCATGTTGTAAAGGAAGAACATTGTGGAGGAAGGCGCGGCGCGCTAGGGGAAGGGGTGTCGTTCGGGTGCGTTCGAGGCGGCCGATGCTCCGTTGCCGTAATGGGCTATCGCAACGACGAGGTATGCCTCCTGTTTCGACTGAGCCCGTATAGATGGAGTCCCGTCGTGACTCGCGATTTCCAAGCTCTTCTGGGCGTTCCGAATAAGCGAAAGTGTGGAGCGATCGAGGCGCAACGTCTTGATGCCGATTGACGGGAGGTAAGATATCGACAGGCAGAAGTCGCGACTGCACGACGCGTCCTCGGGGAAGAAGAGCCGGGGGAAGAAAACAACGGCGCAAGAGTCGCAAGAACAAAAACCGAAAATAAGACTTCAATGCCAATCGCTCGAAGGCACGCCGTCGGTGAAAACAAGACTCGACGGGGGGGTTGAGGAAGGCGACGCAGAGGAGAGGAACCGACAAGGCTGAGATGGCCGGGTTGCGGTTTGGCGGATGGAAAGTGGCACCTCGAGTTTTTTGGCCTGGCAGCCACACATATCTCCGATGCTCGAGTTGACGACCGTAGACTGGTACCTGGTAGACTGGTAGGTGCCACAATTCACCTGCCACACCTCGCCTGCGGCCTGCGGCCTGCCACACCTGCCGCGGCTGCGCTAAAGCCCCACTGCCGCGGATGTTCGGCTGTTCGCCTGGGCCGGGTCCCTGGGGTAAGCGCGTCGTCTCTGTCACCCCGTACGTACTGGAAAAGCCTTTAGGCTTGAATGGAAGTCCTCGCTCGTTGGTTAGGAGGGTATGACTGATTATAAGCAGGAAAGTAGCATCCGGCATGTGACGCCACTGCATAAAACCAACCATGACCAATGGTGCGTGGCTCAATAAAGGATGTTGATGGGTCGAGCAAGCCATGCCCTCACCTCTACCAAACTGTATTTGGCCAAGAGTCCGCACTTGCTCGACGTCGAATTGCACTGCTTGACACTGGATCGCACGCCTTTTCCACCGGTCAAAAGCCTCTCCAGTCATTCGAGGTGCTCACACGACAAATTCACGACATTGGATTGGGCAGGGAGGTCGTATGTTCTGTGCATGCGCCTTTAGTGGCTTAAGTGGACACGAGCCCCCTAAAATATCCAGTCAGAAGCCGGC
>QAPF01000777.1:0-18689 GCA_004367935.1 Colletotrichum sidae | reverse complement strand
TACTTTTGTATTTTATACTAATTTTAGTATTTAACGCGCTTTAGCTATAAAAGAGAGTATTACTAATATTAGGTTAAATATAGTACTAAAGTAACTAAAGCTATAATAATAGGTAACTAAATAGTTAACCTACTTATTTAAACTAATAAGAGTAGAGGGATCATTATATAGATTTATCTCTATAGTATATAGTATATATATATATATATTATAATTTAGATATAGATATTATAAATAGAAATAACTAGTTCTATACTAATTATACAATTAATTGATTAAGATATTTACTAGTTATAAACCAATAGTAAATATTACTATATTTATAATATATTTCTCTAATTATAAATAGCTATATAGATTGTAAGGGGACTTTAATTCTATTGTAAAAGTATAGATATAGAAAAATAATAAATTATAAATGCCTAACTTTTAGTATTCTATTTTATTCTTTTTTCAAGAAGTTTAAAAAAATTCCTGACTTTATAATTATAATAGTAATTCTTAGCTATGTATATTAAGCCTTAGTTTTAATAAAGCTCTCTCTAATGATTATTATGAAGTCTTCTACTACTATAGAGTTAAATATTAAAACTAGGGGTATAATTATCTATAATAATAAGTAATTTTATTACTATTTTAACTAGTTATAAGTTAGTATTAGTATAAATACTATGATTAGGTAAGGTTTATAGTTAAATCTATATATAGAATAAAGAGCTTAGATACTATTCTAGGTATAGAGTAAAAGTAACTAAATAAGACTACTTTATAGTCTTATTAAAGTTATATAAGGACTTCTTAGAAATATTATTTTTTATCTTCTATAGGATTAGTCTATTATTAGTCTATTAAAACTCCTACTAAGGATTCTATAGTATTAATATCTATTATTATTATTTACTATCTTCTACTTTTTCTATATAATCTACTATTTATTATTAAAAGAAACTTAGGTAATAAGTTAATCAATATTAGAGATTAGTTATAAGAAATACTTTAGTAGTATCTTAATAGTATTATAATAAATTTAAGAAAGTGATACCTAAGATAACAACTCTATACTATACTATAGAAATAGTAGTTATACAGAGCCCTAATAGTAATATCTTATATAAGCCTTAGGGCTTAAGTCTGCGACATTTTTCTATAAATATAACAATCCTATTTTTAGTATTTTTACATTAATAAAGATTTATAGATATTGAAATATAAAGTTATTCAGAAACATTTAAGATATTAGTTATATTAAAATTATAAGTAAAATACTGTTAAAGCTTCTTCTTATTTACTATTGTAAGTAATATTCTATTAATATATAGAATTTTATAGTTTAAACCTTTTTTATATATTTGAAGGTTATTTCAAAGAGTAGTATATATATATATAACAGTTTACTAATTACCTAGTTATTTATTATTCCTAAGATTATCTCTTTTTATATAGTATTAAATTTCATTTATAAAGTAAAAGAATATATAATCTTTTATATTAATCTACTTAATTCGAAGGATTTATATTATAGACCTTTATTGAGTTTCAACATATTTATAAATATTATGTCAATTTTGAATGTAACTTTAAGGAGTTCTTCGAATAGATTGATAACTTTATAGAAATAGAGTAGTAGATTGTATTATCTTTCTATAAAGCTAAACTTAGAGTTCAATAAATAGAGATTTTTATAGTTTTTTATAGGTAGTTGGGGAGAAATAGTAATAATTTAACTAGTTAGCTTCTATATTTCTATTATTAATATAATACTTCTTATTTCCCTTATTGGTTTTACTAGTATATAGGTTTTCTAGTATAGACCTTCCTTATATATAAGAGCTATATTATAAATATAATAATTTATAACTTCTAAAATAACTTGAATATTTCTTACATATTATGTCTATTTTTCTTTTCAATAATATTTTAGCTAAGTAAAGCATAGATTTTATAAAGCTATATAATAAAGGTATGAAGTATAGTAGAGGTTTATATGGTATATTTAAGATATGAATCTATATTTCTTATAATTACTACTTTAAGTATAATGTCTTATACTATATATAAGTAAATATATTTTTAATTATACTAGAAGAGTAGGCTTTTAGTGTTAATTTGAGTATCGATATGACTTTAGATTTAATTCATAGTTTAAATAGATAATTCATTATATTAAAGATTATTTTAAAAATAATGAATGTTAATAGCTATGTTTCTTTAACTGGTAAAACATTATTTTGTGAAGTATTATAGTTCAGAATTATAAAAAGAATAAAAAAGAAGTTTTTAAATTTTTTACATTAGAGTCTATGTATAGTTAGAAAGCCTTTCTATTAAATTGCTATATAGATATAATATTCTATTTGTAACTAAAAAGTATATATGATAACATATTTAATTTAAGTACTAGTTAGTTTTGTTTAGTTTAATAGTAATTCTTTAGACTTTCTATAGTTATTTATGATTAGTTGTAAGGAATACTATATTACTCTAAAGGTTATAATATATTTAGAATGGTATAAATAATAATTAGAAGTAAATGAATAATTAATTTTGAATTAATTATATATATAATTCTCCTTAAAAGTATTTATTAGATATTATATTACGACAGAATTAATCTTCTATCTATATCTATACTTTATAGTATTTATTTTTATCTATACTGGATGGAATTTGTTTTTCTCTTATACTTATATGTAACAATCCAAATCAGAAATACTATATATATAGTAAAATAGATTATTTATTTATAAAGTATATTTTCAACGGAAAATATGTTTTATATAATAAAGATAAGTCAAATACTAATTCTCAATTGTTTTTCATGATAATATATTGAGTTTTCTTTATAAACTATAAGAATATTAATAGTTTTCATAATAATTTCGCTAAGTCGTTTTAAGATAATAAGTATAACAATACTACTGTATAATATCAAGTACAATATAGCCTTAGAGACAACATTACTACTTTTCTTAAATAGTTTTGAATATTATTTCTAGTAAGTATGTTATTATGTTTAATAAAAGTAAAATTACTAAGATTTTCGAAAATTAGATAATACTTTACATCTTTATAAAAGAAAGTATTTCTAGTAGGAATAATACTATTATAGCTTTTGTATTTATATCTATATTTAAAAGCCATTCCTTAAATACTATTATTGAGGTATTTTACTTAATTTAGGTATTACTAGTTTTTAATTTACGAGATATTTATAGTTTATTACATTTAAATAGACAATGAACTTTTCTATTACTCTTAAACCTTTATAGGGCGAATTAGTAGTAATATACTTTAGTAGAGCTTTCCTGATTACTATATTTAGGATAGTTAATATTCCTGTACTTCTTCGTATTATTATATTTATAAAGTATTTTATGATACTTTGTTTTATTTCATTTTATAAATATTATTAGTTGTATTGAAGGTTTCTGATCTATTTAAGGTTACATACTTCTCCGGAACCCTTTAAAAGTAGTTATACTTAGTAGTTAGCTTTTACTTTATATATTCTATAGATAATACTAAAGCTAAAGAACTATTTAAATAGAGGAAACCTTAAGTAGTAATAATACAATTACTCAATATAATAGCTAATAAATAAAGTAACTATATTTATTATAAAAGGGAAAGTATAAATATATCTATTATTATTACTTTTAAAAGAATTATAATAAGGTATTACATAATGTCTACTATGAACTATGATTACTTATCACTAGCTATTAATAGTTACTAGCTATTAAGAATTATTAGTAATACTTAATAGCCAGTAGTAGCTATTATATTTAGTTCGTATAAATAGAAAGTTTATAACTACTGATTATATTTACCTGCTGTAGAATTCAAACCTACTACGTTTACCATAAAATAGTAAAAGCTAGCTAGATGATAAAATACTACATTAAGTAGGATTACTTTATAAATATAAATCACTTTGGTATTATTTTTAACAATATCTTAAACTAGCTTTACTAACGTAAGAAGATTATACTAAGTATTTAAAGATAGGAGTATTTAAGATACTTTTTACTAAGAAAAGAAAAATTTCTTCTATATATTTTATAGAGATAAAAATATAAGAACTATGCTATTATTTTGGATACCTAGTTATTATATATTTTCGTAATATGTCTAATAAAATAAGATATTTAGTTAAATACAATATTTTTTATAAGTCTTAAGAAATACTGTTACTAATAGTAGATACATAATATAGCCTTTTTATATTTTCATTCTATTACCTGTAGTAATATAAAATTAAACTTCAAGATTATTATCGATATCGTTTGTATTAATAATTACCTTATACTCTATATTATTAATACTATAATAATATTGAATACTACTTTATTTCACTAAGTATCCTAATAAACATAATATAAGAAGCTTCCAAAATATACTAGATTAACATATACTAAAGGTTTCCTAACTTTAGTATTACTAATATAAATATAACCATTTAATCTAAACACATTAGATTAGAAATGAAAATTATAGGATTAATAGTTTATTTTATCTTTATTAAAATATATAATAGTATTTATAAATTTTAGTATTTCTATATATTTTTCTACTATATATATAAGGTTAATAATAATAAAGTACCTATTATTACTTCGGAGGCATTTCTCTAAGTAGTATAAAAGGGAATAAATAATGATAATAGCTTGAATAGCCTTATATTTACTTTACTTGTTTTTAGAGTATACTTATACTTTATAGACGACTTTGCTTTTTTCTAGATATTATTACTTAAGTATACATGATATAGAAAATTACAAAAGAGATCTACTATAAATATATCAAATATACTATTAATACTATTTCAGTAATAAATAATACCCCTAATGCTCCCTATATTATAATCTTTCTATTCTAATCCCTTATATATATGTATATAGTAAAAGAAAAATACCTAGTAAAGCTTATACTATTTTTTTACTCTTCATAATAAGAGATATATATTGTCGAATTCTTTCATAACTTTTAAGGATTTAGGTTTATATTGATTAAGTTATACTTTGAAGATCTCCCCCACATCTTAATAAAATAACTCATAGTTTCTCTAATTACTATAAAAGATCATTCTTTATATCCAAGGATTATAAAGTACTAAAGAAGTAAATAAAGCTTTATAATTCTAAATAGTTATATTTATCTTATCTATTATTATCTTTGAAAGTATGAATACTCTATTAGTATTCCAAGATACTGAAGTAATTAAGATTATTTGAAATACTTCTAGAGATACTTTATTATTTTAATATAATAATATTATTATAATTCTAAGTTGTATATCTTATAGCTTTAGTAAAAAGCTTAAAGCCTTTAGTAATATTACTTTACTTACTGATGATTTCTAATTACTGTTTTTTATACTAGTTTTAAAGAGAAATTAGGAATATTAAATAGTACTATTATACTCTTAAAACTATAAATGTTAGTTCTATATTCTATCTCTTAAGTTATCTAGGAATTAAAAAATACCTTCGTAATAGAAAGAACTTATAATCTTACACAACCACTATAAGCTTATTTATAACTATTCTTAAGCTTTTAAATATATAATAAATATCATAAATAACTAGTATTATAATAAATAGTAATCCTCTATTTTTTCTCAATAGTTAATGATATGTTATTTTAATCATAAAGATTCTATAAGCTTACTATACTTCTAAATTATATAACTTATAAAGTTAACTTATTTCTTTTAAATCTTACATAAAAGCCTTATTTTATAATATAGCTTATAGCTAGAAAATAGTCAGACATAATACTAGTATTGAACGTCTATAGCAAAAGAGTTATTATAATACTTAGACTACTATTCAAAGAGACAATTGAAAAGGAAATCAAGAATATTATTACTAACAATATTATAAATATTATTCAGTATAACTCTATCATTTATAAGGATTATCAATACGTTAAGTCTTATATTATTCATAAGATTAGAAATAAAATACTAATAAAGTATGTTAAAAGTTAAAGCCTATAGTCTGAAGTTTTAGAGATAATAGTATATTCTAAATATTGATATAATTACTAATAATCTAATAGAATAACTAGTAATAATTTTAACTATAATCTTATCTTTCTTCAGATACAATAATAAACATATAGTTCTATAATGTTATATAAGCTCATAACTTAATTAAAATAAAACTTATAATATATACCATTATCAAAATACTTTTATACTTCAAACACTAGTATTTTCTAAGCTTTATTATCATTGTTATTAAAAAACTATATACCTTCACTAACACTAATACCGACTAATAAGTAACTATTAATTTACAATTAGTAAATATTATAATTAATTAATTACATAATGAATCCATAGGAGGGACAATGGCTCGCTCTCTACTATGACTATTAATAGACATATTACTCTCTAAAATATAACTTTAGCCTTCTTACCCTTCTACTAATTATTATAACTAGCTTCCGGTTAATCTAAAGTTAAATTCCTTATAGCTATAGTAGCTAGTAAACCTACCCTATATTAACTTTTTTATAGATAATAAATAACTAATAACTCCTTTTATAATAACTTTATATCTTTATACCCTTATACCCTTATGCCTTTGTACCTTTATACTTTCATACTTTCACACTCTTATTGCTACACACAATTAAAATATCTCAAAATATTTAATTACTACTAACCATAGGTACTTTTTTAAATATTCATTATAACTTTAATATTTATAATTTTAATATCCTCAATATAGACTATGCCCTACTTAATTTTAAAATACGACTTTATATTATTAATATAAAAGTTCTCTACTATTAATATGAATAGACTTACAATTTCTATAAAAGTATAATAGGATTTAGCTTGTTCTTATTAGTAAATAACCTTGATATCTTAAACATAAAAGGGGCCGATAGCTCGCTTTCTACTGCGACTATTAGTAGATATATTACCTCCTGAAGTATAACTTCAACCTTCTTATATTTCTACTAAATACTATAGCTAGCCTCTAGTTCATCTAGAATTAAACCGCTTATAGCTATAGTTAGTATACTTACTCTATATTAACCTTTTTAATAATAAATAACTAATAACTCTTTTTATAATAACTTTATACCTTTACGCCTTTATACTTTTATAATTATATATAATTCGAATATCTTAAGATATTTAATTACTACTAACTATAGGTATTCTATTTAAGTTTTTATTATAACCTTAATATCTATAATCTTAACATCCTTATTATAGACTAAACTCTACTGATTCTTAAGATAAGACTTTATATTACTAATATAAAAGTTCTATATTATTAATATAAGCTAACTTATAATCTGAATATAAATATAATAAGACTTAACTTACTCTTATTAGTAAATAGTTTTAATATATTAAGTATAACTAATATATAAATAATATTATTATAGATATTAATCCTTTTAATATAACGAGATAACTTTTAGAATTCCTATAATAATATTATTATAATACTTTAAAATATCTAATAATTAATATTATAATAGCATGTTAATATTAGGATATTATCTAATTAATATTTAATTTCTAATATTCTTAGCTTAATATAATAACTTATAGGATATCTAGATATTTTCCTTTTAAATATCTAGAAGCTACTTGTTAATTATAGTATTTAGAATAATTGTATTAAAATTTAATCTAATATATTAATAGTTTTAATTATAATCACTATAACTAGATATCTCTATATTTATCTTATAATTTCTGTTATATAAGTGGCTATATAGATTTCGAGGAGATTTTAATTATATTAACAAGATTATAGAAGAATAATAAATTATAGAATACCTAGTTTTTAGTACTTTGTTTTATTCTATCTTTAAGAAATTTATAAAGAATCTCAACCCTATGACCTTAGTAGTTACTTTTAGTTATATATATTAAGCTTTAGTTGTAATAAAGCTTTCTCTATGTAGATTATTATTATTATAAAATCTTCTACTACTATAAAGTTAAATATTAAAACTAGAAGTATAATTATCTATAATAATAAGTAATTTCATTACTATTTTAACTAATTATAAGCTAGTATTAACATAAATACTATTATTAGGTATAATATATAGTTTAATCTATTTATATAGTGACGAAGTTAGATACTCTTTCAAATAAGGAGTAAAAGTAACTAAATATATTAAATATAACTAATATTTAGTTACTTGTACTCTATATTTAGAAGGGTATCTCAGTTCCTCACCCTATATATAGATTTAACTATATATTTTACCTCATAATAATATTTATATTAATACGAACTAACAATTAATTAGAATAATAATATAATAACTTATTAGGATAGATAGTTATACCTCTAGTTTTGATATTTAACCCTATAATAATATAAGACTTCATAATAATCATTAGAAAGAGCCTTATTAAAACTAAGGCTTAATATATATAGTAAAAAGTAATTACTAAAGTCATAAGTTAAGGGCTTTTATAAACTTCTTCATAATAGAATAAAATAGAATACTTATAAGAACTAAGTATTCTATGATCTATTATTATTCTATATCTTTTATAATAAATTAAAATCTCTTTAAAATCTATATAGCTATTTATAAAAATTATGCTATGAAATAAATAAAGAAATATCTAGTTATAACTATTAAAATTAAAACTATTATTTTATTAAAATAGGTTTTAATAAAATCATTCTGAATTCTATAATGAATAAGTAACTTATAGATATTTCAAAGAATATTATCTAGTTAATCTGAAACTTACTATATTAAGCTAATAATATTAAAAACTAAATATTAATTAGATTTGGTTACTTTTGCTCTATACCTAGAATAGTATCTAAGCTCTTTACTTTATATATAGATTTAACTATAGAATTTACTTAATAATAGTATTCATACTAATACTAACTTACAACTCGTTAAAATAGTAATGAAATTACTTATTATTACAAATAATTATACTCCTAGTTCTAATATTTAACTCTATAGTAGTAGAAGACTTTATAGTAATAATTTATATAGGGAGAGTTTTATTAAGACTAAAGCTTAATATATATAGCTAAAAATAACTACTAAGATTATAAGGTTAAAAGCTTTTTAAAAAAGATTGAAGATAGGATAAAGTAAAGTGTTCATAAAAGCTAGATGTTTTATAACCTATTATCTTTTTATATTTATACTTTTATAATAAATTTAAAATCCTCTTAAAATCTATATAGCTACTTATATGAAGAGAAGTATAAAATAAGTATAATAATATTTACTTATAACCTTTATAACTAAAACTATTAGTTTATTAGATTAAACTTTAATAAAATTATCTTAAAAGCTATAATTAATGGGTAACTTATAGATATTTAAAAACGAATTATCTAATTATCTTATAAATTACTATACCAAGCTAAAAACTTTACAAATTAAGTATTAATTAAACAATACCTTAATATTAATATATTACTATAATATTAGTTATTAGGTACTTTAGAGTATTATAATAATATAATTATAAGGGGTTTAAAAGTTATTAAGTTATATTAAAACTATCTATATCTATATAAGTATTATTTATATATTAACTATACTTAATTAATATACTAAGATTATTTACTAATAAGAGTAAGCTGAATCCTATTATACTTATATAGAAATTATAAGTTAGCTTATATTAATAATAGAGAACTTTTATATTAATAGTATAAAGTTTCATCTTAAGAATAAGTAGGACTTAGTTTAATAGATATTAAGATTATGGATATTAAGGTTATAATAAATATTCGAATAGAATACTTATAGTTAGTAGTAATTAAATATCCTAAGATATTTAAATTATATATAGTTATAAAAGTATAAAGGTATAAAGCTATTATAGAAAGAGTTATTAGTTATTTATTATTTATAAAAAGGTTAATATAGGATAAGTATACTAATTATAGCTATAAGGAGTTTAATTTTAGATTAACTAGGGGCTAGCTATAGTAATTAGTAGGGAGGTAAGAAGGCTAAAGTTATACTTTAGGAAGTAATATATCTACTAATAGTTAATTAGTAGGGAGGTAAGAAGGCTAAAGTTATACTTTAGGAAGTAATATATCTACTAATAGTCGTGGTAGAAAGCGAGCTATTAGCCCCTCCTGAATATTAATTAAATAATATTTTAATATTAATATATTACTATAATACTAATTATATTAATATCTTAGAATATTATAGGAATATAATTATAGATATTTTAAAAGCTATCTAACTATATTAGAAGTATTTATATCTACATAAATATTATTTATATATTAGCTATACTTAATCTATCAATATTCTTTACTAATAAGAATAGGTAAAATCTTATTATATTTATATAGAAAATATTAAGTTAACTTATATCAATAATAGAGAGCCTTAATATTAATAATATAAAATCTTATCTTAAAGATAGGTAGAGCTTGGTTTATAATAAGAATATTAAGGTTCTTAATATCAAGGTGATAAATATTCAAGTAGAATGCTTATAATTAGTAGTTATTAAATGTCTTAAGATATTTAAATTATATATAGCTATAAAAGTATTAAAGTATAAGGGCGTAAGGTTATTATAAAAAGAGTTATTACTTATTTATTATTAAAAAAGTTAATATAGAATAGGTAAACTAGCTACTATAGCTATAAGGGGTTTAGCTTTAAATTAACTAGAGGCTAGCTATAATAATTAGTAAGGAGGTAGGAGGATTAAAGTTATACTTTAGAAAGTAATATATCTACTAATAGTTATAGTAGAAAGCAAGTTATTAGCCCCTCTTAATATAACTAATATATAAGTAATATTTATATAAATATAGGTATTCTTAATATAACTAGATAACTTTTAAAACCTTTATAATTATATTATTATGATACTCTAAGATATCTGATAACTAATATTATAATAGTATATTTAATATTAGAATACTATCTAATTGACACCTAATTTCTAATATTATTAGCCTAATATAATAGATTATAAGTTAACTAAATAATATTCATTTAAATATTTATCAATTACTTATCAATTATAATACTTAAGATAAGTCTATAAAAATTTATTCTAATGAAGTATTAATTTTATTTATAATAGTTTCTATTAGATATTTCTATATTTATTCTACAAGATTCCTTTTGTAAGTAGCTATATAGACTTTGAAGAAAGTTTATTTTTATTATAGAAGATATAGAACAATAATAGATTATAGAACACTTAACTCTTATGGGCATTTTATTTTATCTTATCTTTAAGAAATTCGGAAAGGTTCCTAGCTTTATAACTTTAGTAGTTACTTATAGCTATATATATTAAGCCTTAGTCTTAATAAGGCTTTCTTTATATAAATTACTACTATATAGTTTTCTATTACTATAAAGTTAAATATTAGAGTTAGAAGTATAATTATTTATAATAATAAGTAGTTTAATTACTATTTTAACTCATTATAAGCTAGTATTAATATAAATACTATTATTAGGTAAAGTTTATAGTTAAATCTATATATAAAGTAAAGAACTTAGTTACTATTCTGAATATAGAGTAAAAGTAATTAAGTAATTGGTTTATAACTAATTATTCTTATTCATAATACCCATACTTATATCATGATATATATATACTATATACTATAGAGATAAATCTATATAATAATCTTTCTATTCTTATTAACCTAAATAAATAAGTCGACTATTTAATTAGCTATTACTATAACTTTAATTACCTTAATACTATATTCAACCTTATACTAGAAATATTCTTTTCATAGTTAAAATATGTTAAACACTAAAACTAATATAAAACATAAAAGTAATATAAAATATAAAAATAGTATTAAACACAAAAGTAATATAAACTTACTTCTAATTATATAAATCTTTTTAATCATACTAAAAACCGTAGAAAAACACTATAAATAGTATTTCTCTATAGAAATATTTTTTTATTTAATACTATATTAAGTATTTCAAAGTTTTATTATATTATACTTCTCTCTCTCTCTTTTACTTTCTCTTTATTATTTCATATATTCTTTTTACCTTTATTCCTTCTTCTTATTATTCCTAATAAGTCTTATAACCTTTCCTTCCTTCTATATTACTACTTTATTTATTATTATAAACTTTCTTAGATTCTAATTATTAGATCTTTTAGTTATACTATTTAAAAAATTATCTTTATTATTCATCTAAAAGATCTTCAAAATCTCCTTTTACTTGTATAATTACCTAAATATTATAATATCAATTATAAGATATTTCTTTCTTGTAATATTAAATTTAGAGAAAAGCTAATAGCTTACTCTTAATTATAACTATTAGTAGATATACTATTCCCTGAAATATAACTTTAACCTTCCTATCCTTCTACTAATTATTATAATTAGCCCTTAGTTAATCTAAAGCTAAGCTCCTTACAGCTATAGTTAGTATATTTGCTTTATATTAATCTTTCTAATAGTAAATAACTAATAAGGTCTTTTATAATAATCTTATACCTTTATACCCTTATATATTTATTACTTTTATGCTTTTAGAATTATATATAATTTTAACATCACAGAATATTTAGTTATTACTAACTATAAATACTCTATTAGAAAATTTATCACGACTTGAATATCTATAACCTTAATATTTTTATTATAAACTTTACTTACTATTCAAATAAAACTTTATACTACTAATATGAAAGTTCTCTATTATTAATATAATTTAACTTATAATCTCTATATAAGTATAATAGGACTTAGCTTATTCTTATTAGTAAATAGTCTTAGTATATTAATTAAGTATAGCTAATATATACTTAATACTTATATAGATATAGATATTCTAAATATAACTTAAAAACTTTTAGAACGTTTATAATTATATTACTATAATAATGAAAAATATCTAGTAATTAGTATTATAATAGTATGTTAATATTAGAGTATTATATAATTAATATTTAGTCTCTAAAGCTTTTAGCTTAATATAATACCTTATAAAATAACTAGATAATTATTTTTAAATATCTATAAACTACTTATTACTTATAGGTTTTGAAATAGTTTTATTATAACTTAGTCTAAATAAACGAATAGTTTTAATTATAAGAATTATGAATAAATATTACTATACTAACTTATATCTTTTCTTTTTCTAAATAGTTATATAGATTTCAAAAGAATTTCGAATTCATTTTAATAATATAGAAAAACAATAAGTTGAAGAATACCTAGCTCCTAGTATTCTATTTTATTCCATTTTTAAGAGGTTTAAAAAAGTTCTTAACTTTATAACCTTCATAGTTATCTTTAGTTATATATATTAAATCCTAGCTTTAGTAAAGTCTTCTATAATTATTACTATAAAGTCTTCTATTCCTAAGAAGTTAAATATTAAAATAAGGGGTATAATTATCTATAATAATAGGTATTACTATTACTATTTTGACTAGTAAAAAAATTAGTATTAATATAAATATTATTATTAGGTAAAGTGTATAGTTAAATGTATATATAAGGTAAAGAGCTTAGATACTATTCTCAATATAAAGGAAAAATAACTAAATAATATTTAATTTAATAAGGTATCTATAGAAAGAATAAGAGTTAGTATAAACTACTATTAGTATTATTAATATCTTTAGCTATTGAGTAATTTATTTAAAAAATACTAGAAACTATATATTCTATATTAACCATTATGATTATTCTATATTAACCCTTATGATTATGCTATAGACCTTAGAAACTAGTGTATTTCATATAATTCACTTTAATTTAATGAAAGGAAAATAAATAATATTACTTTTAAATTTGAAAGTATTATTATCCTCATTAGCTTCCTCTATATATAGGATAATTATAAACCTTAATCAGGATATTATATTTTTATTATTCACAGAATATCTATTAGTAAAAATAATATAGTTTTATCTTTTTAACATTAACAAGTATAAAAATCAAGTTTTATTTTAAGTTATTTATTTATTATATTAAGTATTTAGTAAAGTTGTTAATATATATTTCTATTAGGTTTTAATATTAAATTATAGTAGAGAGGTCAAAGTATAGTTCTAGTTCGTATATGAAAACTTTATATACTTTTATATCAATTATTTAATATATACTAATTTTGCTTTACTAGATGTATAATTAAGAAGTGTAATTTATTTACTTTAGCTTTTATAAATAAAAGTTATATTTCTATTACTCTTCAAAATTATTATACTTCTATCAAAAATAAGAGACTTTTTATTTAGAAATCTTAACTTCAGTTTTATTATAAATTATACTTATTGGAATTCCTCTTTTTATATTTTTGATTTTTAGTAAGTTAAAACTAAAAGTATTATCAGTTTATATACTTATAATACTAAGGTATAAGTTATCTAATTTAGAGATTATGAAAGATAAGTTATAATACAAGATTTCTATTCCTGGTTTCTCTTGATAGTAGTTAGAATATATTATATATTAGTATATACCTAACTCTATAAAACTATTATAATAAAATCAAAAGAAGCTACCTAAAGGGGTCTCTAGCACTATATAGAAAGTCTATAAAGAAGCAAAATGTCTTATATTATTACTACTAAAATACAGAATATATAGTATTACGAAATAAGTAGTAATAAGTAAGTTAGTACTACTCTTTTAGGCTAGGCAAGCCGTTTTAAAACTATAAGTAGCTAAAAGGTATTTTTATTTAATGAATATAGATATATAAGAAAATAAAGCCTTATATATAACTACTATTTACAGGTTTTTATAGTAATAAGACAGCTAATTATATTACTATATATACTTACGTAATTCCTAGAAACTATTCTATAATAATTACCCTTAGTTACAAAAGAAGCTATATCCTTATAGTTCTACCTTCTAGTTTTTAGTCTAAACTATTATATTTGAAGTAACTACTACTACTACTAATACTTGCCATATTATTACTAATATAATTCTTATCATCAGGAGCGTTATTATTACTATAAGTGTTATTACTACTATAATTATCAAATATATTATAGTTACTAGTACTTACTTTATTGATATTACTTTTAGGGGTATTGGAGATATTATTATTAGAATTTCCAGAGTTATATATTCTGTCGGTAAAAGTAGGTTTTAGGCTGTTATTATTATTATTAGTAGTATTATTATCATCGTCGTAATAACCCTAGTTATATAGAGGGTAGGTATTAGTATTATTAGTATTAGTACTGCTCTTATTTTATATAGAAATATAACTTCTACTACTCTATATTTATATAGATTATATAGAAGTATAACTACTATTAGTATTAGAAATAGTATAATTACTATAAGTATTATATATAACAAGTAGTAGTATTAATAACATTAATTACTATAGTAGTTGCTATAGTATTAACTACTATAGCACTTACTATAATTAATGAAGAATAATATTATTATAATTACCCCGCTTTTAAGCCGAAGTCTATATACTAATCTAGTTTGTCTAATTAGTCTGGTTAGTAATTAGATAAGAATAATATATTTAATAAGAAGAAATTGAAGAAAGTAGTTATTATTAAACCTAAGGCTCCTGCCTCTTCAAACTAATAGAGGGGGGTTTTGTAAATAAAATGTATAAAGTAGTTACTACTTTTTTTGATAATAGAGTAGCTTTTGCCTTATGGCGCTTTTGGTAAAAACGATGCGAAATAGCTGCGGCCTATGATATATTATAGATTTAGCCGTAGTAGCCTTGTTTTTAATAGGTATTTTAGCTATAGCCTTATTACTTATAATAGATATATCAGTCATACTACTATTTATTATAAAGTAAGTAGTAATAGATAGGTTAGTACTACTCTTTTAGGCTAGGTAAGCCGTTTTTAAACTATGAGTAGCTAAAAAGTGTTTTTATTGAATAAATATAGATACGTGAGGAAAGAAAGCCTTACGTATAACTACTATTTACAGGTTTTTATAGTAATAGAATAGCTGATTATATTACTATACGCACTTACGTAATCCCTAGAAACTATTCTATAATATGTAGGATATTTAAACTTTTAAAATATTACTTTAGAATATAGCCTATAGACTAGTTTTATAAGTTATATAGCTATATCTATTTTATTTTATAGTCTTTTAGGTATTAGATATAATTAATAGTTAGAGGAAGTTATTCCTAGTAGTTTCTAAACATAAAAATATTCGAAATATTAAAAGTATTTGAAATGTTTAAATAACTATATTAAATAACTATTCTAAAATGAGAACAATAAAGCTCTTAAGCTTACATAAAAGTAATAAGGCTCTTAAGCTTTTAAATATAATTAGCTATCTAATAAAAGTAATAATTCTAAATAGCTTCTACAATCTGAAAATAGCTTCTCCTACCCTTTTTCAAACCTTTAGAAAATAGGGGGACTCTAAATATAACTCTAGAAGTATCTCTAGCATTCTATAAAACTACTACTTTCCTATTTTACTTTAGAGATATATAGCTACTTAAAATTAATATATAAACTTAAGAGTATACTATATAAAGTATAGCTATTAAGCTAAATGAAATTATAGGATTTACTTCCTTTATAATGCCTCCTATTTACTATAATTCTTATACTTTAGATATTCTATCTTATTAGTAGTACAAAGGTCTCATTCTAAGTATTTAGTCCTAATAAGAACTAAAGCCTAATTAAAGCTAAAGCCTAGTTATTAAGTAACCTATATCTTTTTTAGTATATAAAGCCTGTTTTTATAATAGCCTAGAAGGCGTATTTTTAAGTGGTAACTAGTTGTTAGTATATTGGCTACTTGTTGTTAAAGCTATTACAAAGGGATAGACTCTTAACTCTTCCCAGACTATTAGAAGTAGCTTATTATACGTAATCAAGAGGTAAAATCTAGTATGTATTATATATAACTAAATATAGCTATATATACTATATAAAGCTTTATTTTAAATAATTGAAATAAGGCGAAACCTATAGAAATAGTACTAATACCTAAGGTTTAATTAGTATAAACTCTACTTATTAAATATATTATTCTTAATATACCCCCTTAGCCTTAAGGATTCTATCTATAAGCTAATCTTTTTAAATAATACTAATAAAACTATCTATCTATATCTTATAAGAAGCTTCTTCTATTATCCTATTATTTTTATTTAATTTTTATTCTTATAATAAGAAGAATAATACTATTTATAAGCTATTTAGATACTTTTTATTAATTAGAAGGTATTTTTGATATTTTTAAGTTTTTTATTTTATTATTATTATAATTATAATTTAGGATTTATAAATCCTAATTAGTAGTTAAAAGTCTTATTAAGGTTTTTAAATATTAAATACTTTCTTAAACTCTTCTTCTTATTATAACTTTAAGTAGTTTGATTAATCTAATATATTAATTAAAATAATATAAATACTACATTAATAATTTTAAAAAGACTTTATAAAACCATTAATTATAAAGTTTCCTAGAAATATATATTTAAACTTAAAATACTTCTATAAGACTTCTTATTGTAATTAGTAGTTATAAATATCTATATACTATATTTTTATATATAGTAGTATTATTTTAATAGTTATAAAATATATTATTTACTAATTATTATATTAGATTTAGATAGTAGGGTGAAGTTTGTATATCCTATTTCTATTAGATATATTTATTATAAAGTCTATTTAAAATATAATAATAAGACAGCTAGTAAAAATAACTTTTTAAATAGCTAAGAATAATATTAGAAGTTCTACTTTAGTTATTAAAATAGTAGTAATATCTTATTTCTTAGTTTACTATACTATTAGGCTTCTAAAGAAATATATAGTATATATTTAAAAGCTTTTTTAATTATTATTATTATCTATAGAACTAGTATTTATAGTTACTATAAGAGTATTAAATAGATCTCTAGCCTTATAACTAAACTTAAATAGAAGTCTTTTATCTTACCAAAATATTATATTATTTACTAATCATTATATTAGATATAGATAGTAAGGCGAAGTTTATATATCTTACTTCTATTAACTATATTTATTATAAAGTCTATTTAGAATATAATAATAAGGCGGCTAGTAAAACTAGGCTTTTAAACAATTTAACATAATATTAAAACCTTTATTTTAATTATTAATATAGTAATAGTATTTTATTTATTATCTTCTTATACTATTAGGTTTGTAAAGAAATATATAATATATATTTAAAAGCTTTACTAATTATTACTATTATCTATAAAATTAATACTTATAGTAATTCTAAAACTATTAAACAGGTTACTAACCATAAAGCTAAATTTGAAATAGAAGTTTTTTATCTTATTGAAGTATTATATTATTTATTTAACTTCTATATAGTAATTATCTAAAGGACTTTAGTTAAAATATAATAATTAGCTTATTATATAAGTAATATCTAGTTTTATTATAATTATGATATTATTAATAAAGCTAATATTTTATTAATATTATTTAATTTTTATATAAAAAGTTTAATTATATTATAATAAGAGCTTTGTAGTCTTTAGAGGAGCTTTAAAGTATTTAATATACTATATATATTTCATAAGGTATTTAAGGAGTTGTTTGATATATATTACTTATAAGAGTTTTAACTATTATACTATTTAACTTTAAATAATCTTAATATTAAGAAACTACTATAAGTCTTAATTTCCCTTGAAGTAATATTTCTGTTAAAAGTCTA
>QAPF01000776.1:0-18538 GCA_004367935.1 Colletotrichum sidae | reverse complement strand
TTCTATATTATTTTTACTAAGATATTTAGTAAAGATTAAGTAGTATTAAATATTGTTATAATATTAATAATATAAAGTATAAGGCGGCTATCTATATAGAAGATATTAATAATAATCTTAAAGTTAAAATCGATATTACTATAGATAGCAAAATGAAAGTATAAATAAACTATACTACATATTTAGTACTAGTAATAGTGCTTCTTAAGTACTTTAAAAGTATAATATTTAACTAGATATCCTATTTTATTGAAAATATTATAGAGATATATAACGGCTAAGTATTTAAAGTAATAGTAAAGTCTCTATATCTCTACCTCTATAAAATATATAGAAGTAATTATTCTCTCCTTATTAAAAAGTAGCTATAAATATTCCTATTTTTAAATAATTAGGACGACTTTTTTACTTTAATAGAACTAGTTATATATATTGTTAAATATAATACTAAGTTAATCTATATCTATAAAGTAAAATAAAAAAAGGGTATTATATAATACTATATAAAATATAATAATACCTAGAAGTATAGGAATATTAATTATTCTAAATATAGTAATTAGAAAAGTTCTATTAAAATATATTATTACTAGTTTACTTTATAGAAACGTAAGGGTTACGGAAAGGTTAATAATCTGTTTAAATATAGTAAACTAGGAATACCTAATAGTCGAAAAACTAGCTATACCTAAATTAGATAAGATATTTTAAAAAATAGTATTTGAGTAATAACCTTTAAGTATAAATATAGATATAAGAACTATAATACTACCCTTCTTATCAATTTTGCTACTAAAAACACTATTTTAAGTAAAAGTATAAAGTATTACTTAGTCTTAGAGGATTCTTATAATTTTACCTCTATTGAGAGTAATAGGGTCTTTACTAAAGAATAATATTAAAAACTATTTAAAAAGAGTAGTAATCTTATTTTTAAAGTTATACTATATTTAGTATTATATAATAATATTATTAGACTTATAATCTCGAGGGGGTTCTTTAAAGTTATTATTTAGACTATTAATACTTTTATATTCTATAAAGAAAGTTTAGTATACTATTACAAAATATACTTTAAAATTAATATTTAATTTATACTAGTTAAATAAAATATACCTCTCCTTAAAAGTATATTTTATAAATTAGTAACTTATTTTACTATATATATAGCATTTCTTATTTAAATAGCTACATATAGCTAGATAAA
The DNA here is from genome assembly GCA_004367935.1 of Colletotrichum sidae. Lineage (NCBI taxonomy): Eukaryota > Fungi > Ascomycota > Sordariomycetes > Glomerellales > Glomerellaceae > Colletotrichum > Colletotrichum sidae. Next base: position 17,331 of record QAPF01000776.1, on the reverse strand, counting down.
AAAGATAAGTACTATTTAGAATAGGTAGTTATAAGCTCTATGAGGCTATATAAATAGAATATTAAATACTACGTAGTACTACGCCTTAAAAATACTCTTAGGGGGAATTATATATATAGTTAACTTAAAATTAATTATTAACTTTCTTCTAGTTATTATCTCTATTATCCTAAATATATTACAACTTTTAGAGTAATATAATATTACTTATAGCCAATCTTAACTAGTTATAGAAACTTTAGGAAATTACTATAAAACTAAAGAAGGCTAATTAATACTTAAATATATTATAATATATATTTATAAGCTAGAGGCAGAATACTATATCTATACAGAAGTTTAATAGGAAAACCTTCTAGATATATATAAGTTTAAATATAAAGACTTTAAAAGCTTCCTTTTTATTCTTCTTAGGATTCTTAATTATAATATTTCGAAATATAGTATTTTACTAATTAGAGAGATATAGCTATTAATATTTATTATTTTTAAAGTAGTCTTTAATATAGCGAGTTATCTATTCGAACTATAAGTTGAGACTAGGGTTATTTAAGTATTTAAAGTAATATTTAAAAGCCTAATTTTTTAGTATAATTAAAAATATATTAGCCTATATATAATATGGGATATTAAGCTTAAGGTAGTAATTATAAAAGATATAGATTTTCGTCTTAAATATATTATATAGGCTTTTGCTATACTTTATATTTTTATTATATAGTTTAGTAAGGTCTATAGTATATTTAGCTGAAGTATTGTCAAAAGGGGTAGTAGAGGTAAGGTGTAAGATATACTTATAATACTCCTCTTAGTAATAGAGAGGCTTTAAAATAGTTAAATATAGGGTTAGTAAAGTTGACTATTATAATAGAAGTCTCCTATTTTATACTATAGGTATATAAGCTACTTAAGTTAGCTATAAGTATTTCCTCTTAATTCCTTACTATAAAGGTATTACTAGTATTATATATTTAACCTTAAGTTAAGTATTATAGAGGGGTAGAGTAAAGTCTAATTCTTCTAATATAAGGTTATTAACCTACTTAGAATACTTTTTAAGGTTATTCTTAAGGCTAATATAGTATTTTAGAATTTCTTAAAGTTCCTTATAAATCTATAGGGTAAACTCTTATTATTAAAATAGTTAGTAGAATATTATAAAAATTTAATTATTATCTATATTAACTTTAATACTATATACTATAAAGTAATCTTTAAAATAATATAATATAAAAATACTAACGAATTACTAAGTTGCTAAGGGTTAATCTTCAAAGTCGCCTTTAAATATCTCAAAGAGTTTGAAATTATAGAGTTTTATATAAATATAAAAGGCTACTTAGTATACTATATAAATAGAGATTTTTATAGAGTCTTTATTTATAATATTCTTAAGGTTAAGATTAGAGATTTAGCTAAAAAGTATTAGCTTAAAATATTAGTATAGCTTTATAGGGATAGGGATACTTAAGAATACTATTATTATAAGTAAAGGGGTATTTAGAGTAGGTGTCTTACCCCTAGGGGTTAATTTAGATATTATTATGAAAATAAGATATTAAAAGAATTTTTAAAGAACTATATAGGTTTCTTAAGAGTTTAAAACTAGAGATATTATAAATCTCTAGTATTAAAACTTTAATAATAACTTAAAGAGGGTTATTATGTTTACTAAATATACTCCTATAAGTAAAAACTAAATATAGTTATTAGCCTCCTAATAGTAGCTATTAGGAAGTATTTTATTTTAAAACTAAATTAAATATAGTTATTAGTATTATAATAATAGTTATCTATAAGGGGTTAGTATATAATTTAGAGGCTCCTGGCGAGATTTTAAAATAGGGAGGATCTGAGGTGTCTAAATAATAAATCTTACGATCCTTTATCTTATATAGACTTTGGATATAGAGTTTTCGTAATTACTTCTTCTACTATAATAAGCCTTACTAATCTGTAGTATAGTAGTATGACGGAAGGGTTAACTACTAATTAGTATTGGTTTATCTAGAGGGTAATATACGCTATATGTAATCTTGCTATATAGGTGTAAAGTAGTATTCTGGTTATTCATTCTTATTATATTATAAGGCGTAAGGTACTATATAAGGCTCTAGATCTATAGTATGGTAATTACTTACTAATTACTATATAATTAGCTATAGCTAGCACTAGGTGCCTAGTACCTATCGCTAGTAGGGCGTAGAGGGCATACTACTATATATATAGCAACACGTACAGTTACCGCATGCCCTACGGCATAGTGTAACTAATACTAATATATAAATAGTATTTATATAGATATAAATATTCTTAGTATAATTAGATAGTTTTTAAAATTTCTGTAATTATATTATTATAATATTCCAAAATATCTAATAATTAATTTGGTTATTTTTACTCTATATCTAGAATAGTATTTAGGTTCTTCACCCTATATATAGATTTAACTATAAGTTTTATTTAATAATAGTATTCATATTAATACTAGCTTATAACTAGTCAAAATAGTAATGAAATTACCTATTATTATAGATAATTATATTCCTGGGTTTAATATTTAATCTTATAGTAGTAGAAGATTCTATAGTAATATTCTATATAGAGAGAGTTTTATTAAAACTAGGGTTTAATATATATAGTTAAAAGTAATTATCAAGGTCTTAAAATTAAGAGTTCTTTTAAAAACGTTTAAAGATAAGATAAAATAGAGTATAAAGAGTTAGGTATTCTATAATTTATTACTTTTCTGTATTTTTTATAATAGAATTAAAATCTTGTTGAAATCTATATAGTTATCTATAGTTATTTATAAGAATATCTTATAAAGTAAATGTAGAATTATCTAGTTATAATTATTATAATTAAAATTATTTTTTATAAGAATAGGCTTTAATGAAATTATCTCAAGTCTTATAATTAATAAATAATTTATAGATATTTAAAAGAATATTATCTAGCCAATTTAGATTTTATTATATTAAGTTGATAATATTAGAGATTAGGTATTAATTAAATAGTATTTTAACTTTAATATATTATTTTAATATAAATTATTAAATATTCTAGAGTATTATAGCAATATAATTATAGAGGTTTTAAAATTATCTAATTATATTAAAAGTATTTATAAGTTTTTTGCTTTATATAGAGAATATTTAGTACCTAGCTAGAACTTATATTCTAACTTATCCTATACTAATTACTATAGCTATAATTACTTTAGGTTTTTAAGATTGCAATAATATTATATTAATAGTATATAATATAATATTTCTAACCTTAAGTCATCTTAGCCTTCCCAACTATTAGCTAATAATTACTATAGATTTTAATATATATACTCTTTTAGATATTTAATAAGCTATTTCTAATATATATTTAAAGAATTTAGAGTTATTACTAAATATCCTACTTTTAAGCGTTAAACTCTTTTTTATTCTTTTAATCTTATGTTTTTAGTTATACTAATAGTTTTATCTACTAGTAATATTTTGAAGTTAAATTTAGTTATAACTTTCTTAAGAAGGCTAGGAAGAGTAGTAAAATTACCTTTATATAATATTAGTTTATTTTGGTTTTTATAAAAGTAGCTATAGTTTTTATAGTTATTAATAGCTTTAATAAGATTAATATTTATATTGGAATTATAGGAGTTAAGTATAATCATAGTATTCTTATTATTTTTATTTTTATTATTAGTAGTAGTATTATTATAGATAGCTATTGACTTAAATATATTGAAGAGAGAGCTGGTCTTCTATTACGTTCCTTTAGTTATAAGGCTAGTATTATTAAGGTGCGCTAGTGGTATTATTAGTAGCTAGCTAGTATGAGTCAATATTATAAGTATTACTATGAAACTATTATATAGCTTATACTGGTAAGTTTGTATATCTAGTTGTTATTCTATTACTTTATATTACCTATTTCTAGGTTAGAGCTAGGTCTGAACTAAATACTATACTATTAGGTCCTTTTTATTATATTTACCTATAGAGATATATATAGGCTATAGTATATTACTAGGGTTTTTCTTTATAGAGATTTAAAACTAGGCGTTATATAAGGCTACCTATTAGATAGGGGGCTATATATATGATATATTATTAAAAGTATCTATATTTATATGAATATTATTTATATGTTAGTTATATTTAATATATTAAGATTATTTATTAATAAGAGTAAGTTGGGTCTTATTATATTTATATAGAAATTATAAGTTAATTTTCATTAATAGTAGAGAACTTGTATATTAGTAATATAAAGTTTTATTTTAAAGATAGGTAAGGTTTAGTTTATAATAAGAATATTAAAGTTGTAAATATTGAAAGTATAATAAATATCTGAATAGGGTATTTATAGTTAGTAGTAATTAATTATCTAGAGATATTTAAACTATATATAGTTATAAAGGTATAAAAGTATAAAAGTAGAAGGGTGTGAGGTTATTATAAAAAGAGTTATTATCATTTATTATTTATAAAAAAGTTAATATAAAGTAGGTATACTAGTTGTAATTATAAGGGGTTTAGCTTTAGACTAATTAAGAGCTAGTTATAATAGTTAGTAGGGGGATAGAAAGGCTAAAGTTATATTTTAAAGAGTAATATATCTACTAATAGTTATAGTAGAAAGCAAGCTATTGGCCCCTTCTTTCTAATAATTAATATTATAATAGTATATTAATCTTAAAGTATTATTTGATTAAAACTTAGTTTCTAATATTATTAATTTAATATAGTAAATTCTAATTTCTTTTAATAATATTGTTTTGAATATTTATAGGGTACTTATTAATTATGATATTTAGGAAAATCTTATTAAGATCTATTTTAATCAAGTAATAGTTTCAATTATAATAATTATAGTTAGGAATTTCTATATATATTTTATAGTTCTTGTTTTATAAGTAGTTATTTAAATTTTGAGGAGACTTTAGTTCTAGTATAAAAAATATAGAAGAATAACTAGTAGTTATATTGAAGGTTTCTGATCTATTTAAATTTAGATACCTCTTGGGAACTCTTTAAAGGAAACTATACCTTATAATTAGCTCTTACTTTATAAACCCTATAGATACTACTAATACTAAGGAACTATTTAAATAGAAGAAACCTTAAGTAGTAAATATAATTAGTTAATATAATAGCTAATAAATAGAAAGTATATATATACTTATATCTATTAGGGTTATTCTATTAAGAATTATAGTAAAGTTATATTAATACTAGCTAACTAGTAGTGTTTATTACTAACTATTAATAGTTGCTAGCTATTAATAGCTAATAGTAAGAGCTAATAGCTAGTAGTAGTTATTATATAGTTGAGATAACTAGTAGGAATACTAATCATAGTTACCTACTATAGGATTTGAATTTACTACTCTTACTCTAAAATGGTAACAGCCAGCTAGACGTCAAACTACTATATTAAGTAGGAATAGAAGAATAATAAATTATAAAATAGTTAATATTTATAAGTATTCTATTTTATTCTATTTCTAAGAAATTAATAAAAACTCCTAATCTTATAATCTTAGTAGTTACTTTTAGCTACATATACTAAGTTTTAATTTAGATAAAGCTTTTTCTAATTATTATTATAAGGATTTCTATTACTATACAACTAAATATTAGAACTAGAGGTATAATTATTTACAATAATAGGTAATCTTACTACTATTTTAATTAGTTATAAGTTAGTATTAGTATTAATACTTCTATTAAGTACAATGTTATAATTAAATCTATAAATAAAGTAAAGAGCTTAGATATCATTCTAAATATAGAGCAAAGGTAACTAACTATATATATTTAAAACTATAGCTTTAAGAGAAATACTTATAGCTAAGATATAGTAAAACTATAATATTTATAAATCTTCTTTTGATTAATTACTCCAAATTATATCTTCTTCTCTAAATTATATTAATAATTGTGAAGAAATATAAAGTAATTATAATAACATAATAACTTATTTCAATAGATATAAAAAGTATTCTAGTAAATTAAAATTGTGTCAGTTATATTGAGAGTCTTTAATCTATTTAAAGTTATATACCTCTCGGGGCCCTTTAAAGAAAACTATACTTAATAGTTAGCTCTTACTTTATTTATCTTATAGATACTACTAGTACTAGGAAACTATTTAAATAGAGAAAGGCTTAAGTAGTAAATATAACTATTGAGTATAGTAACTAATAAATAGAGAAAATATAAGCCTATATCTATTATAATTACTATTTAAAAGATTACAATAAATTATTATATAGTACTTATTACTAATTAGTTTACTTATTACTAACTATTAAGAGTTTTTAATAAGAGCTAATAGCTAATAGTAGTTATTATACTTAGTTTATATAACTAGAAGATCTATAACTACTAGCTTTTCTTACTTACTATAGGATTCGAACCTATTATTCTTACTATAAAACAGTAAAAGCTAGCTAGACGTTAAACTACTACATCAAATAGGTCTAGTAAATTAAAATAAGAATCTTAGTAAGAATATGAGAAAATATAGTTATATGATAGAGAGAACTAGGTATATTCTGTAATAGTAAAAATATTAGTAATATATATATCTACCATTATACATATAGAAAGAATAAAGTTTTTATTTTGAGAATATAAAAAGTATTTATCAAAAAGTCTTTCAAAACTAAAGATTTATATTTAATATTACAAAGAAACGAATACTATAGTTACTCAAAGAATACCTTATAAGCAGAGAGATTCTTTTTTTATGTAAAAGGAATATTAAAGAAAACTTAATAAATATATTTAATCAAGTAATATAGATGTAATAAATAGAAAGAAATCCTAAATACAATTGAAAAGACTACTATTAATTAAAATAGAAATCTAAGAAAACTTAAAATATATTAAGTAATTCTTTAAGATTAGAAAGTTTAAGAAGGGTTATAACTTGCTTCCTATTATAACTATTAATAGATATATTACCCCCTAAAGTATAAGTTTAGCTTTCCTACCCCCTACTAACTACTATAGCTAGCCCCTAGTTAATCTAAAGCTAAACTCCTTATAGCTATAACTAGTATACCTACCCCATATTAACCTTTTTATTAATAGTAAATAACTGTTAACTTCTTTTATAATAACTTTATATCTTTATACCTTCTTATTCTTATATCTTTATATTCTTATACTTTTATAACTATGTATAATCTAAATATCTCAAGACGTTTAGTTACTCCCAACTACAAATACTCCATTCAAATATTTATCATAATCGTAATATTCTTAACTCTGATATTTTACTAAACTTTATTCAACTAAGAATAAAAGTTTCTACTATTAATATAAAAGTTCTCTATCATTAATATAAACTAACTTATAATCCCTATATAAGTATAAGAAAACTTAACTCATTCTTATTAGAAAATAATCTTAGTATATTAAATATAGCTAGTATATAAATAGTATTTATATAAATATAAATACTTCTAATATGACTTAAGAACTTTTAAAGATTTAATAATTATATTACTATAATATTCTAAAGTATCTAGTGTTTAATATAATAGTAATATATTAATACTAAAGTATTATTTAATTATTATTTAATTTGTAAGATCTTTAGTTTAATATAGTAGCATATAAGATAGCTCGATAATTAATTCTAAAACATCTATAAATTGCTTATTAATTATAGAACTTAGAATCATTATACTAAAGTTTAATCTAATAAACTAATAGTTTAAGTTAAAGGAATTATAAATAAATATTACCATACTTATGTTATATGTTTCGTTCTATAAGCAATTATATAAATTTCAAGAGGATTTGCGATTTATAATAAGAAATATAAAATAGTAATAAATTATGGAATACCTAACTCTTATAGATACTCTATTCTATCTTATTTTTAAAAAAGTTAAAGAAATATATTAAGCCTATAATCTTAATAGTTACTTTTAACTTTATATGTTAAGCTTTTATTGTATGAAAATCTTCCTTAATTATTACTATAAAGTCTTCTTTTACTATAAGGTTAAATATTGGAATTAGGAGTATGATTAAGTATTATAATAGGTATTTATATTACTATTCTAACTAGTTATAAGCTAGTATTAATATGAATACTATTATTAAATGATCTTTATAGTTAGATTTATATATAGGGTAAAAGGCTTAGATACTATTCTAAGTATGGGGTGAGATAACGAAAATTAGAAAGTTTATCTTTATTGAAAAATAATGACTTTCTAATTGAATAATTTAAAGATACAAGTAATCCTAGTTTAAATAATTCTATTAATATTAACTATTAGAAGTATATTAATATGAAATTTATAGTTAGCTAAACGAAATATCTAGATAATCCTATTAATATTATAAAACTTTATTATAAAATATAATTTTAGTTAAAAAACATAATAATTAGAATTAAAGAGATTCCTAAGACTTTATATATGTATTAGAAAAAGCTATTAGATATTTCTAAGGTAATTCATTATTTTAATTAATCTTATAACAAAATAAAGTGTTATTTAGTAAGGTATATTAATTAAGTAATTAGTATATAAGTAAAGATTATCATTTTTGAAACATAAGATACTTAGTTATTTCCACTTTTTATTTAGAATAGTATCTAAGCCCTTCACCCTATATAAAGATTCAATTATAGATTTACCTAATAATAGCAGTTTTACTAATACTAGTTTATAACTAGTTGAAATAGTAATAATACCACTTATTATTATAAATAATTATACCTCTAGTTCTAGTATTTAACCCTATAGTAGTAGAAGACTTCGTAGTAATAGTTAGGAAGAGTTTCATTAAAGTTAAAACTTAATATATATAGTTAAAGATAACTACTAAAGTTATAAAGTTAAAAATTATTTTAAACTTCTTAGAAGTAGGATACAGTAGAATACTTATAAAAGCTAAGTATTCTATAATTTATTACTTTTCTATATTTATATCTTTATAATAAATCTAAAATCCCCACGAAATCTATATAGCTATTTTTAAGAGAAGAAGTATAAAGTAAATATAATAATACTTACTAATAAGCTTTATAATTAAAACTATTAGTTTATAAGATTGGGCTTTTATAAAATTATCTTAAAAGCTATAATTAATAAGTAGTTTATAGATATTTTAAAACAAAATCTAGTTATTCTTTAAGTTATTATAATAAACTAAAAGTTTTAGAGATTGAGTATTAATTGAATAATATTCTAATACTAATATACTATTATAATACTCGTTATTAGATATTTGGGAGTATTATAAAAATGTAATTATAGAAGTTTTAGAAATTTAAATATCTATATTTATATAAATATGATTCATATATTAACTATATTTAATACATCAAGATTACTTACTAATAAGATTTAGTCGAGTCCTATTATACTTATATAGAAATTATAAGTTACCTTATATTAATAGTAAAAAACGTTTATATTGATAATATAAAGTTTTATTTTAGAAGTAAGTAAAACTGAATCTATAGTAAGAATACTAAGATTATAGATAATGCAATTATAATAACTATCTAAATAGAATATTCATAGTTAGCAGTAATTAAATATCTGAAGATATTTGAATTATATATAGTTATAAAAGTATGAGTATATAAGAATATGAGAATATAAAGATACAAAGTTATTATAGAAGAAGTTATTAGTTGTTTATTATTAAAAGGATTAATATAGGGTAAGTATACTAATTATATTAAATATAAGGGGTTTAGCTTTAGATTAATTAGGGATTAGCTATAGTAATTTGTTGGAGAATAGGAGTCTAAAGTTATATTTTAAGGGGTAATATATCTACTAGTAATAATAATACAAAGCAAGCTATTAGCTCCTCTTGAATTATAAAATAAAGATTTCTATTGTTAAATATTTTCATTATAATATTAGATATAATTCTACTAAAGAAATATCTAATGATATATTATTTAATCACTTTTAATTTCTATTTAGAATAATATTTAAACTCTCTACTCTATGTATAGATATAATTATAAGTTTTATTTAATAATAGTATATATATTAATATTAGTATTACAAATTATACTATTAGGCCTATAGAGATAGATAAATAAAGGTTTATTTATATTAAAAGCTATATATAGAGTAGTACTATTTAATATATAAGTTTATAAGTATAGTTTATATAAAAAGTATTTTATGCAAGTAGACTATATGATTTTAAATAATAGCTTATAAGTATAAAACTATTATAATATACCCTCTAGGTATAGTTATATTGATTGAAATTCTGTTATCACAGACTTTAGCCATCGGGTTCATATAAGATATTACTATTAGAGCTCTATATAATTATTACTCCTATAGTCTAATTAAGAGTTTTCACTTTAAGTGTAAACTCTTCGAGTTTGTTATAATACTATTAAGGTATTACTAAAGTATTTCTTATGACTAGTCTTTAATATTAATCAACTTCCTATTTAAATTAAACTTAATAGTAAATAATAGACTATATAAAGGAAATAGAAGATACTAAAAAATAATAATAGATATTAATATTATAGAATTCCTGATAGGAATTCTAATAGACTAATAATAGACTAATTTAATAAAGAATGAAAATTCAAAAGCTTTCTAAGAAGCCTTTATATAATTTGAATAAGATTATAAAGTAGCCTTATAATTAACATAAATATTTCATATAAAGACGAAACTACTTCTTATGAATATTTCTTTTAATAGTAATATGTTTTACTTTCTTATATAAAAGATAACTATATAATATAAATTAGAAGTTAATTAGACTTTTATTATAAAATTAAAAGACTTTAATAACTTTTTTTAAATTAATCTATCATTTAAGATTTAGATATGAATTAGCGATTTATATATAATATAAGGGTTTTAATATAATTGGGATATTAATATATTCCTCGAGTATCTTACTAAGTATTATAAGAATTCCTATTATAATACCTAGACTTTTAAGAAGATTTATTATTTCTATTATAAGTTTAAATAGATATTTACTAAGTTTTGTATTAAGTTTAAATTAGCTTTAAAATAAGTAGGGGGATGTTTTTAAATAGGAGATATCTAGTTAAATTACTTCTTATTAGCCTTTGTATATTAAATCTAAATAATCATTATTAGATATTATATTCGTTAGATAGATTATTATACTATAATCTAATATTATTACATAAATATCATAGACTTCAAGAGTTTTAATATAGAATTATAAAATTATAGTAAGCTATTTACTTTATTTTAGTTAGAACTAATAGCTAATTAGAATAGGGATATATAAATAATAAGTAAAAAGGTAATTTAAATTATCTTAGTATTAGTATAATACTAAGATAATACTATCTCTTCTTACTATAAGAAGCTGAATAAATAAATAATGATAATTAGTAGGCTTTAGTTAATTCTTACTATAAGTATATATAAGGCTTAATTAATAGACTTAATAATTATCTAAATATATATATAGACTAATATTTATATATATTATAATACTAAAGACTATCTTATTATTAAATACAAGCTATATCTTATCTACTTACTAATAGCTTCTAATATTAATATTTAGATTTTATAATTAAATAAAGGAATTATAAATAATAAGGAAAAAGTCTAACTTTTTAGAAGAGGCTTTTTAAAAGATAGGTTAGTATAATTGTTAATAATAATATTATAGTAATAGATAAGACTAGAGAAATATAGAAATAAGTAGATAGGTTATTTTTTTAATCTTTATATTAAAAAAAAGGCTTTTATTTCTATTTAAATTAATAATACTTATGATTATTATAAGGTAATTAATAAGAAATTTATAAAATAGTAGAACTTTATATTAATTATATTACTATAAGTATATCAGTTAGATATTATCTTAAGTAGTAATTAGGAAGTTTATATTATTAGAATAATCAAAATATATAGTAATTTTAATAAGTAGGTATTTACAACTTTATTTGATATAATCTTCAGAATAATATGTCTAATTATCTTCAAGAAGTCAAATATTATAATATAGAAAGATTACTTTAAATCTTATGAGAAATAAGATAAAGATAGATATCATTAGTAGTCTAATTATTTAGACTATTAGTAATATAGTATAAGAAATATATATAAATAGATTTATAGACTTTATTAAATTACTAATTATAATAACCTTTATTTTCAAAAAGAGGGGATATAGGTCATTAATAATCAATTTAATATAGATTAATATAGTCTTAATAGTTATATCACTAGTTATTTTAAAATAATTAATATTTATCTTATTAGTTATTTATATGTTTCTATAGATTTATTTAATGAGAATAAGGCTTCTAACTTCTTACTTTATAAGAAGCCTTTTAACTATCATATTTATCTAAAGAAGAATTTCAATAAGATTAAATTAGATTTACTATAAGAGTTATTTTATAATATATTAAGAGAATACTTTTTCAAAGTCTAATATTAGATTTTAGACTTAATAGATAAGAATTAGATTTAGATTAGTTTATCTATAGTTAGAATATCTATCCTCTTTATTAAAAAGTCTAGGGGGAAATAGTAGTTTTATATAAGTTATTAAATTTTCAATACTATATATATCTATAGCTATTATTTACTATTAATAATTAAAGAGATATTATATTTATTATTGAAAGTAACATAACTTATAAAGGTAGATATCTATATAGGTTTTTATAAGATTTAGACCATAGAAGGAGATAAGTATAAAATTATTTTTTCAATATACTTCAACATATTTAAATAGTTTATTATTCCTTTTAAACTGATAAATATATTTATAATATTTTAAAATTATATTGATAATATATTTTAAAGAACTTTTAAGGATTTTATTATAGCTTATTTAAATAATATTTCTATTTATAGTTAGAAGTTAAAGAGTAATTATAAAGATCAAATCAAATACGTTTTCAAGTAGTTATAAGAAGCTAATTTATAATTAGACTTAGAGAAGTAAAGATTTTCTATAGAATAAATTAAATAGTTAGGTTTTATTATTAATATAAGAAAAGGTATTTGATATAATTCTAAAGCATTCAAAACTATATAAGTATAATAAGTTTTAAGAAATATTCATAATGTCTAGAGCGTTTTTAATTTTATAGATTTGTATTATAATTTATTTAACTATTTCTCTAGTTTAATAGAGCCTCTTATATAATTAATATAAAAAAGAATATTACTTTCTTAAAACATTATGTATTAATACGTATTTTAAATATTTAAGTTGATATTTATTGTAGAATTAGTAATAATTTGATAGGCTTTGGAATAATATATAATAATAGAAATTAATTACTTAAGAGTAATATGAAAGAATTACTTCTTATAAGAAGATAGAAATAATATATTATAACTAATTACTTATTATTTAATTAGACTTATTTTAATTTGGTAAAATTATATAATTTATAATAAGAAATTATTAGTAGTTATATTATATCTAAAAGTATAGTTAGTAGATTTACAGAATGTATCAAAACTATTTATTATTTCTTTGAATTATAAATCTTTAGAATACTTTATAAGTCTTAGACTTATTTTAAAATGATAGTTTGAATAAATAGAAATCTTATCAGAATTTAGCTTTATATTGAATTATTATTCAAATTAGTTTATAAAGTATTTTAATATTGTCTTTTAATAAGAACAAGATAATATAATAGAATTAAGGTTTTTAATATAAGTCTTTTGATTTCTTTGAAAGGATTTCAAAGATAGAAATAGACTTTTTCTAATATTTTCTATTTATAATATATAGATAGAAGAAAGCTAGAAGGGGATTATTTAAATAGGAGGTATTTATTAGTATATCATTAATAAATAATTAGATAGGTATGTTTTATTTAAAGTATTATATTATTAATATTATAGAATTAGGTAATTATAATAATTTTAATATATAGAATGCATCTAAAAACTATCTACTAAGCAGTAAGGATATTCTTATTAGAAGCTTTAATATAGATATAAGTAGTTCATTATATAGTAGGGAGGAATAATATTTTATTATATTAGAGTTAAGTCTGGAGTTTTGAATATAAACTATTGATAATTATAATTTTCTAAATTATTTATAGCTTTCTAGTTTGAGGCAATTTTAGTATCAATTTAATATCTATAGTGTTCTTATAAGACTAATATTAAAACAGTATATCAAGAGATATTAAGTATTTTATCTAAATATATAATATCTATTAGTATTTATATTAAAGTTATAGGTAATACTAAGGTTTATTATAATTCTTATTAATTTCTAATAGATTTTAATTATGAATTTCTATTGACTTTATAATAGAACTACTATTTATTGGAAAGAGAGATTTAAAATCCTTAATAGTAATTATAAATTAGCTATTTAATTACATTTAATTAGAAGTTATAATATTTATCATTATTAAAATCTATCTAGAGAGGTCTTGAGATATTGAGTAGTAGTTTTATAGTTTATTTATATCAATTATTACTAATTATAATTTAGACTGAATTAGTATTTTTCAGAAAATATTATATTAGTTAATAGGAATATAATTATTCTTATTAATTATATTCTACTTCTAGATAGATAGTAGAATAGAAAGAGTAATATTTGAAATCTAAATATGTTTAAGAATTTATATCACTTTCTTATAGTTAGACTAATTAGTTAGTATTATTCTATTTAATCACTTTTACTCTATACCTAGAATAATATCTAAGCCCTTTACCCTATATATAGATTTCACTATAAACTCTACCTAATAATAGTATTTATACTAATACTAACTTACAACTAGTTAAAATAGTAATGAAATTACTTATTATTATAGATAATTATATTCCTAGTTTTAATATTTAATCCTATAGTAATAGAAGACCTTATAGTAACAATCTATATAGAGAAAACCTTATTAAAACTAGAACTTAATATATATAGCTAAAGGTAACTACTAAAGGTATAGAATTAAGAACTTTTGTAAATTTTTAAAAATAGAATAAAATAGAATACTTATAAGAGCTAGGTATTTAATAATCTATTATTCTTTAATATTCTATTTTTAGTATAATCTAGTAATTAGAATAATAGTATACTATACCTTTATAATAGAACTAAAAACTCTTTAAAATCTATATAGCTACTTATAAAAAAAATACTATAAAATACGTATAAAGATATCTAGCTATAATTACTATAATTTAAGCTATTACTTTATTAGAATAAGCTTAAATAAAGTTTTTCTGAATATTATAATTAATAAATAGCTTAGAGATATTCAAAAGAATATTATCTAACTAACTTATAACTTATTATATCAAGCTAATAATATTAGGAGCTAGGTATTAATTAGATAATACTTTAATATTAATATACTACTATAATACTAATTATTAGATATCTTAAAATATTATAATAATATAATTATAGAAGTTTTAAAGACTATCTAGTTATACTAGAAGTATCTATATCTATATAAATATTATTTGGATATTAGCTATATTCAATATATTAAGATTATTTACTAATAAGAACAAGCTGAATCCTATTATACTTATATAGAGATTATAAGTTAACTTATATTAGTAATAGAGAACTTTTATTCTAATAGTATAAAGTTTTATCTTAGAAGTAGGTAAGGTTTAATCTATAATAAGAATATTAAGATTGTAGATATTAAAGTTGTAATAAATATTTGAATAAAATACTTATAGTTAGTAGTAACTAAATATCTTAAGATATTCAAATTATATATAACTATAAAAGTATAAAAGTATAAAAACATAAAGTTATTATAGAAGGAGTTATTAGTTATTTAATATTAAAAAAGTTAATATTAGGCGGATATACTAGCTATAGCTATAAGAAGTTAAACTTAAGATTAATTAGAAACTAGTTATAATAATTAGTAGGAAGATAGGAAGGCTAAAGTTATACTTTAAAAGGTAATATATCTACTAATAGTTATAGTAGAAAGCAAGCCATCAGCTCCTCCCAATTAGTATTATTTTATATTAATTAGTATTAAATAATAAGGACTTTTTAATTATTAGGATTAGTCTGAATAGGGTTTTAAATAGATTTAATATTATTTTTATTTTGTACTTTTTAATAGTAGAATAGACTACTTATTATAACTTAAAATAGGTTTTAGTATTTCTATCTTACTTAAAAAATAGTATTATTATAACTTAAGTAGCAATAGTATATATATAATAATATAACTAAATAGATATTAATACAATATAACAAGTAGTTAGCAAGTTTTAAATTAGAAATAAGATATAGCTATTATTATATTATATTAAGATATATTAGTCAAATAGAAACTTTAATTAAATAACTTCTAAATATTTAGTTACTTTTACTCTATACTAAGAATAGTATCTAAGCTCTATACTTTATATATAGATTTAACTATAATTTTACCTAATAATAGTATTCATGCTAATACTAGCTCACAACTAGTTAAAATAGTAATGAAATTACCTATTGTTATAGATAATTATGCCCCTAGTTTTAATATTTAACCCTATAGTAGTAGAAAACCTCGTATTAATAATTAGGGAGAGCCTTATTAAAGCTAGGGCTTAATATATATAGCTAAAAATAACTACTAAAGTCGTAAAGTTAAAAACTTTTATAAACTTCTTAAAAATGGAATAGAATAGAGTGCCTATAAAAACTAGGTATTTTGTAATCTATTACTCTTCTATATCTTTCACAATAGAACTAAAATCTCCTTAAAATCTATATAGCTATTTATAAAAAAAATACTATAGAATAAATATAGAGATATCTAGTTATAACTATTATAACTAAAGCTATTATTTTATTAAAATAAGCCTTAATAAAATTATCCTAAATATTATAATTAATAAGTAGCCTATAGATATTTAAAAGAATATTGTCTAACTCATTTATAACTTACTATATTAAGTTAATAATATTAAAGACTGAGTATTAATTAGATAATATTTTAATATTAATATATTACTATAATACTAGTTATTAGATATTTTAGAATATTATAGCAATAGAATTATAAAAGTTTTAAAAGCTATCTAGCTATATTAGAAGTATTTATATCTATATAAATATTATTTATATATTAAGATTATTTACTAATAAGAGTAGGCTAAGTCTTACTATACTTATATAGAAATTATAAGTTAGTTTATATTCATAATAGAGAACTTTTATATTAGTAGTATAAAGTCTCGTCTTAAGGGTAGGTAGGACTTATTCTAGAAGATATTAAAGTTATAGATATTAAAAAGATATTATCTAATTAACTTATAACTTATTATATTAAGCTAATAATATTAGAGACTAACTATTA
>QAPF01000775.1:0-18460 GCA_004367935.1 Colletotrichum sidae | reverse complement strand
ATTACTATTTAGAAGATAAATATTATAAATATAAACTTATAACTTATATATATATACTATTTATATAATGAAAGAAGCTTTAAACCTAAGTTTATTATAATCCTCTTTTTAAACTTATTAGAAACCCTATATAATAAGCCTAACTAAAAAAAAATCTATTTATATTATTATAATTATTATTAGTCTAGCTACTTAAGTTCCTCCCTATCCCTAACCTTATCTCTACTAACTAGTCTTATCTACTTATTATTTACCTATTAATAATTATTTTAAATTAATCCCTAAATAAACTATAACTAACCTCCCCATATTAAAAACTGCGAAAATATATAGATTACTAACTTAATAAGGGTATTCTACTTAATCTAAACCTAGTAATTAACTTACTAACCTATAAATTACTCCTTTATATAACTAAAAAAACCTATATAGTTATATAAACCAAAGTAATTAATATAAAGTAGTATATTAACTTAGGAGTATAGAAGTAGTATTAGAAGAATTTAGCAAACTAGTATTAGAGGAGTAAGTCTAGGCAGAATATATACCTATAGTTTATTTTAGGAACTCTAATACGGTATCTATATTAATATTAGGTTAACCTAATAAGTCTTACTCCACAATATTCTCTAAAGCCTAGGTATTAACTTCCCTAATCTTAATATTTTTAGTTATTATTAAGTTAATTATCTAATTAGTATTTAGCCCTATAAATACCCTTTTAATACTTATAGTAGGTTATTATTAAAAATAGGTAAGGGGTAACCTATTATCTTATAATCCTTATAAATCTAGGTTACTTTCTATATTAATAGGTTCCTATAGATATTATTATAAGGTCTAAAGTATTTACTAATAACTAATATTTAATGTGAGACTAAAAGAATCTCATCTTCACACTTATATCATTTATCCTCTAAAACTTATAATAAATTTATAATATTAAATACCCTATCCTAAATAAACACCCTAAACCACTTTACTATTTAAAGGTTATAAGTAAACTAGTTATATTAAAGGTCTATTAGTACTACCTAAGTATTAATTTAAAATAACTTAATTATATCAAGTAAGGTACTTATACTAATATAAAATTATAATAACTATTCTACTATTTTAATAAAATAGTTATTACTAGAGTTTTCCTATATAGAATTAGAATAAAAAATCCTCTTTATTATCTAATTAACTATAAGATTAATTTAGTAGATATTACTATTACTAATAAGGAATATAACAATATCAGTTTCCTATAGGTTTGTTAATAGGTTATTTACTAGTTACTACTTATATTTAAATAGGTTACTATTAGTATTATAATTACTCCTAATATACTATAGATTTACTCCCTTAAATATCTAACAAATAGTAGGGTTACTTTATAAACCTAAATAGAAAAATATATTAAATTCCTAAAAGTCTAGATACTCTATTACTTATAATACGCCTTTAGTATTATAAAAGTAGACCCCCTATTTAACTATCCTTCGCTATATCATAAGGTCTTATTAATTAATCCCTAGGCCTATACTATAGCAACCTAGGAAATAACTTTACGTAGATTTACCATTAAGATACTAGTTTTCTACTAAAAAAAGGTACTTATCGTCTAATATTAATTTAAACCCTTTCCTTAGTATCTTAACTATAACTCCTAATCTATTAACTTTACTAAAATAGGGCTTTTTATTAAATCTTTAATTATAGGGGCTAGGAATTAAATAAGGTAACTCCTCTATATTCTAATTCCTCTATATATAGCCTCCTATAAATACTTAGGGAGGTTTTCTAATTTTAGTTTTAAAGAGATTACCTTAATAAGTAGTATTCTAAATAGTATTAATAATAATTTTTATAAAAAAGTTAAACTTAATAAGTAACTAAAAGGTCTATAAATACTTTACCAAAAACTTTCTTACTAATTAGGTCTTATTTACTAAAGTGAAATTAGATACTACTTCTAATACTATAATAGGTAAGTATTTCTTTATAATATCAACCTTAAAATATTAGAAAAAGTCGCATTATATTCTAAATATCTAATCCCTCTTATTAACCTTATTATTATATTAATAATCTACCTCCTATACATCCTATATAGCTCTACTTAGTATAAGTACTTCGCCGGGTAGTAACAAACTATAAAATTCCTAAATTAGTTTAGCTTACTAATTACCTATTATATATTTATAGTTATATCCCCTAAATAAGATTTTTATTATAATAAAAACTTATTATACTTAATTAAGAAGTATTAATATTAATACCTATTTAGGGTATTACATAACTAGCACAATATAAATTTATCAAATTATTAAATATTATAATTCTCCCTTACCTCCTCCTATATATAGGTCTATAAATCTTAAAATATTAATAAACCTCTCCTCCCTATACTTATTAGCCTATTATATATTATAATACTATACATAGTCTTACCATTAGTCTATTAAGAGACCTATCTAGGTTATTATACTACTTCTATATAAAAAAAATAAGAGTATAAAGTATTCTTTTATATACTACTAGCTATATTACCTAACTTTTTTTTTAGGGTTGTTATTTATACCTATATAGTAAACTAGAATATCTACTATATAATCTTATATAATTTAAATAAAACCTATTAACTAAATCTCCTAAACTAATACTTCTTATTATTCAATCTAATTAATAAGGTTATATAGTTTAACTAGGTATTCTATAAAGTTATCTTAATTCGTAATATAGTTATTTCTAATAACTATAGCTTAGAAATAACTAAATAAATATTTTATTATTATTAGTTTTCCTAATTTAAATTAGTAAGGAAATTACTCCTATAAAAGTTTAGTATTAATATTAAGGTTTCTAGGCTACTTATTATATATAGCTATATAAAATAGAAGATAGTTATTATAACCTTTTAGATATACTTAGTAGAACTAACTCTTAGAAAGTACTATAAGAGCTAGATTTATTCTATTCTATAAGTCTAGGAATAAATAAAAGGTCCCTAACTCTACGTTTTACTAATAACACCAGTTATTATTTAAAATATATAAATTATTAAGAATAGGAGACTCTATCAGGCCTATTATAATACTAAATAGGATCCTTATTAGGTAGTATTAAGAAGGAAAGAGAGTTACTTAAATAATAGAAAGGGTATTTATAGATCTAAACTATAAAATAAATAATACCTTCTTTAGAAAAAGTATCTATTAAAATAAAGGTCCTATTTAGGCTTGGGGAAGTTAGGATATTTTTATTAATATATTAAAAAAAGAATTAAAACTTTATTAAAAAGTAAAAATATTTATTTAAATAACCCTAGGCCTATAAATATACTATTCTTAACTAATTTACTTAAGAAGAATAACTAGCCTTTTAGATAAAAGAGTTCCTCTTTTATAATTAATAGGATTTTTTAGTATTACCTTAGTTATAACTATATATTTATTATAGCTAGAGGTATAAAAGTACCTCCTCTAATTTATACCTTACCTATCTTTCTCTCTCTTTTATCTATAACCTATTAATTATTATTTTACTTTATCTATAATTAACCTCCCCTAACTATAACTTAATATAACTACCTTATCCTAATTAAAAATACTAATACCCCTTATTTTTATAAGCTTTAGGAACCTTATTCTTTTTACTTAATCTATAATATTAACCTTCCTATATTAAAAAAAGTAATAAATAGTATATACCTATAGGTCTTAATTCCTTTAGCTAAGTTAACTATAGGTTACTAGTACCCCCTTTATCTTCTTCTATAAACTAACTTATTTATTAAATAATTACTAGTCTTATGTTCCTATATATTAATATCCCTCAGAATAAGTATTTTAAAGTAATACTTATACTATAACTCTAAATCTATAAAAAGCCTCGGGTTATATAAATAACTTTCTAGTATACCCTTATAGGTCTATAAAACTATAAGAAAATCTATTTATATATTAAAAAGATATTTATACTTTAGTAAAAAGTCTTTATCTATTAAACTATTACTTATCCTAATAATTAGTAGATCTAAAAAATCATTAATCGCTTAACTACTATATATAGCTTCTTTATCTAGGGGTATAATAGTTGGAATATAGTGTTTTATAGCTACTGCGAAAAGTATATATACACTATATGTAATAATAAAACTAGTTCTTAGGTTTGCGAACCCTATTTTAAATATATCTCCCTTCCTAGAACTTTTTATACTAATTACTTTTTTTATAAAACTTAAAAGACTTATAACTTTAACTATATTAGAGTCTAATAGTAATAGGGTTATAGTTAGGTGCGTTCTAATAAAAGTTATTAGTTAAATAGTAAGTATAATAATTTCCTTATTCCTAAATCTAAAATCTTTTAGAATTTCAAAAAGACTAAGTTATTATTAATAGTTTACTTTAACTTTAGCTAATTTCTTAATATTATCTTCCCATAATAGAAGATGTTATATTATATTCCTAATACTACCTTTATATATACTACCTATCTTTTTATATATAATCCCCTTTTTTAATTACTTTAAGATAAACTATTTTCCTATATCTAGAAGGATATTAAAGCTTAATAAAGAATTAAAGTTATAAAATAGGGAACTCTTAGTTAAACTCTAGTTTAATAAAAGAAATACTAAAGTAAAAGAAATAAAGAATATAGAATAAACCTATAAATATAAATAAAACCCTTTTCTACTATATTCTTTATTTTCTGTTATACTTTTCTAAATACTTAATTTTCCTACTAAAGTAAATAGTTATATAATTTAAAGAAGAAAATGAAATATTCTAATTATTAAAATCTAAAACTAGCTTTTTTAACTATTTAAAATAGTAGAAATAGTAGAATAAAATACTATTTTTTCTAACCTATAACCTCCCCTCCCTAAAGTTTAGAAGAACGACCCGGAATTTAAGATTCTAAATTTAGAAGCTAGAAAATTAAACTTCTTTATAAAATATATAATAAAAAGAAAAAAATAAATAAAACTATCCCTTTAGGCCTATAAATATATACCTATATCCCTAAATATTATCTAAAGAGAAATTAGGGTCTTAAAGAGGTATTTCTTAATATATTACTTACCTCTCTAAGCTTAACCTAAGGAGATAGATTTTAAATATAGGATCTTTTAATATTATATTAGTAATTTTCTAAATACTTAATAGGTATACCTATTATTAAGTTAAAAATATATCCTCCCTAATACTATTACCCTCCTTTAGGACTATAGGCTCCTTATAATCCTCTACCTTTTTAATACCTATAAGCTCACTTTTTACTAAAAAGACTTTTCCTAATTCTAACTCTAATTTAGACCTATAAATATCTAGGTCTAATAATTCTTAATATCTAATAAGTACCTAGATAAACTTCTATAAATAATTATTACTATAAGTCGAACTTTAAATTTCCTCTCCTCATAAGGTTACTAACCTATATAAAGAAGAATCTAGTATATATAAAAAAATTTAAAAAAACTTTATTTACTAATACTCTAACTTTCACTCTAATAACTTATTAATTACCTTTTTTATATTATAAACTAGTACTAGATCCCTAATTTTAAACCTCTCCTCTTAAAAAGTATTAACCCTCTGAATATTAAAACCTTCTACTACTTTCTAATACTACTCTATAATCATCTTTATAACCTTCTTTTTATCCTTATCTAGCTAAATAAATACCTTTATCCTCAGTTATAATTCCTCCTCTTTTATTCATATTAATACTTAATCTAAAACTTTTTATATAAGTATTAATATTTTAATTAGTATTATTACTTTATAGTTATACTTAAGATAGAAAGGGGTATACCTTATTAATATCTAAATTATTATTTAATCTATAAATAATACTATAAGTAGTAAGGGTTAAGGGTTTTTATTACTATTTTTTACTATTTAGATTAATAAAATATAAGTAATAAGTTAATATCTAATTTTAATAATACTATTAACCTATAGGTTATAAATAGAGGTAACTTACTATTTTATATTATACTTCTTATTAAACTTAATAATATACTACTTATTCTCTAGCTTACTATTTATAATAAGTATACTATAAAGATTATATTAAATAACTACTTCTTCCTATAAGAACTTCGTAATAATTTTAGAAATTACCTTATTTAGCTACTATATTTCTAACTATCTAGTAAAAATATCTCTCACCTTAATAAGATATTATTTACCTACTCTCTAAACATCTAGGTTAACTCTATTAAATAAGTATTTATATAGAGTAGTAAAGCTATAAAAATTACTTATATACCTAGTTTGGTATAGTTAATAGTCTAAATAATATTTTACTACTTTATATACCTCCTTATATATACCTACCTAGTAGTACTAGTTAGATAACCTATAGAAAACTACTTCTTAGTTATAGTACCTACTTTTATTATATACTATAATAATAAGTTTTTATTAAATTATAAGGTTATCCTCTACTTATTAAGGTATTAATTTATATAATACTACTTATATAAAAAATAACTAGTCTTATAGCTAGAATATTAAGGTTTTATATTTAAATACCCTAAAATAGCTAGGGTTAATACTAAGTGGCCTCTTTAGAATCACTAGATAATAAGTAATTTACTAAAATTTATATAACTAGACTTATAAATTACTTAATATAGCTATAAGGAGTACTAATTTAGAGTCTATAGTACTATCTATAGAAAGGTTAATATTTATATTAAAGACCTCTTTTATATACTATTTATTACTAAAGGAGTATACTTTATTGAAAAAAGTTTATATATTAATATTTATAAAAAAGATCTATTTATCAATCTAGTTATCTATATCCCCTTCTCTAGCTTTATTATTTCTATTAGATAATTTAGAGGGTTTTTAAAATAACTTATTAACTATTAAGTTTATTATACTATTAATATAATAGACTTTAAAGTTAAATATCTATATTTAAAATATCTAGTGAATAATAAGTACTCCTAGAAAGTCTAATACTATATTATTAAGTTGAATTATTAACATTTTTATATCTATCTCTAATAAGAAATACTAGTTATATAGATAGTTACAAACCTATTTCAAAACCTTTAGTAACCCTTAAAGCTTTTTCTTCCTTATGTTATAATTAAGCTCTAGGCCTATGAATAATCTACTTTTATAATAAGTAATAGCTTTTTTCTATTTAATAAATTATTTTAAAACTATACCCTAATTAGTTCTACTAGTATTAACTACTAAATAGATCTATCCCTTTTTTTAATTATAATTAATAGAAATAAGTATAGGAACATTATAAAACTGATCTTATAACTACTTTATTACTATCTTTTATAACTCTAACTATTAGAAGGGAGTATTCTTTTTAAATAAGTTATTAAAAAGGTGTGTAATAGTAGAATAATCCTTTACCTAGATATAATAAAATATAGTAATACTTAGGAATAATCTAACTTCTAAAATATTATAATATACCTTCTATTCCTTTATTTTAGTAATTTTAGATTCCTCTAGCTACTAACTATACATCCTATATATATAACTTATAATAATAACTATTTCCTATACTTATTATAATTTAACTATTATAATAGTATAGCTAGCTAGTTTAATATTCATAAGAATTCTATTAATATTCTAAATATATTCTAGAATATATCTGTAAATACCTGGGTATTATAAGTCGTCTTTACTATTATATATAGTTATTAGCCTTTTTATCGTAATATTATCTAGGAATACCTTATAGTAATTAGAAATTAGGTTATAGAGGATCCTTATTATAATCTATATAAACTAAGTGATAGAATTAGTACCTCTTATAGGTAAAATATAATACTTAAATAAACCTAATAAGGTTATAAAAATAGTTAAATCCTAACTTTTTAAATTAAGAAGGATCTAGTTGTATCCTAAGAAAATATTAAAAAAGGATAAAAATTTATATATATTAAAATCTTCTAAGAACTTATCAGTTCTTAGTAGTAACTCTATATCTTAGATCGTGATGCTATTAATCTTAGTAGCTAAATTAATAAGTCTTATCTTACTATTTTTCTTCTTAATAAAGAAGAAAGGGTTTTAATATATAATATAATTATATTTAAAAATTCCATTCTAAATATAAATCCTTAATATTTTAATAATATCTTTAATTAACCCTTTAGGGATCAAAATTAACCTTACTTATTACACCTTATATAAAACTATTTTAATTATCTATAGTAATATAACTAATTTAAGTAATTTTTTATAATAATTAAAGTTATATACTAACCCTTATTCTTAAACTTTTAAAATTTCTACTAGAAGTTCTTTTTTAAATTTCTACAAATAGCTTACTAAGTTTATAATCTTATTTAGTTACTCTAGAGTAAGGTACTCTCTTATATAAATCTTTAAAAACTTTAGTATAATTATATCTATAAATCGTCCTTTAGGACTATTCTTAATAATTTTCTCTATTTCTATTTATACTTTTAATTTCTACTTAGGGTTACCCTTAGGAGTTATCCTATTTAATAAAGTATTATTAATTAGGTTAATCTTCTTATCCTTTATCTTATATAATATATTAATATCTTTAACTAGTCCTCCTTATATATCTATTATTATAATATATTTAGAAGTTTTCTAATCTATTAATATAATATTAAGTATTATTACTATTTTATAATTTTTATAGTGAAAGTTCTTCTAACTCTTCTTCCCTCTTATTAAAACTTATTAAGTTAATAGTTTAAATCTATAAAAACCATAGGGATACTTCTTATTATAAGATAAGTAGTCTAGGTTATATTTCTTAAGAAATATAATAATATAATAAATCTTATAAATTTTTAGTTTAATCACTTAGTAAATTAAAACCTTCAAAATCTTTTAAAACTCTTTCTCTAAGTTATTAATTATTATAATAACTTCTTTATTATTATCTAGTTATATTTAGACCTCTTTAGGTACTTAGTTTTATAACTATAGTATAAAATTTATAAAGTTTAATTTAAAACTAAGGGGTAGTATATCTAACTCTTCCTCCTTCTCTTCCTCATGCTAACTATTTCTTCCTATAAAAGAATAACTATTTATTAATATAGGGTTATTAATAGAGGTTACTAGTTTCCCTCCCCTAAAAGAAGAAATAGGTTATATAATTTTTAAATCTAGTTAAAACCTCCTATATTTATAATAATATTATAGAACTTCACTATTAAATTAAGAGTATAAAATAATAGTGGGATATTAAACTTATTATTCCTAGATTAAAACACTCTAACTATCTAGTTTAAGGTATAATCTAATATTATTTTTATCTTAATAATAAATAGGGTATTTAGAACTAGGGACTTTATAATACAGCCCTTAGGTGTAATAAAAAATCTAATATTAGATATATAATAATTACCTAGCTAGACGTCCTCTATTATTACTCTAGTGAAATTTATTATATACCTAATATTTATAATACTGTAGAGACCTAATCTTATTAGGGTTATATAGGACTATAAATTAGCTTCCTATATATATTCCTTAGAGATAATATTAATTACTAAGCCTATATTAATAATTCCTTAGATTTTAGGGTTTACTAAGTTTATAAATTAAATATTAATTTAGAAATATATTATAATAAAATTATAGACTATTACTAAAGTTATTATTATGTAGTCTACTATAGATACTACCTCTACTACTAAACCTACTACCTTAATATTAATACTATAACTATATATAATTTAATTAGATTAGGCCTATGAATATATAGCTCTAGTATTACTAGGTATCCCTAAAGGTAGGGGTGATATTATTACTTATAGCTAAATATACTTATAATTCTAACATTCTATCTACTCCTAGATTACCTAGTTCTACTCTCTAACCTTATTATAAAATACTATAAAGTCCTTATCTATAAGAAGGAAAATATCTTATACTTTTTTATCTTTAAAATACCTATCCATAATAATCTTTATATACTTATAGCTAACTTAAATATATATAAGTTAGTTATAATAAAATAACTCCTCTAGGACTAAAACTTACCTACTAACCTTTTTATAATAGATATAATATATAAGATTTTAGTTTTCTTTACTTAAAGGGATAGTAAAGCTAGAGGCCTCTATCTAGTTAACTTTCTTTATATTTAGTAAGTAAATAAGCTTTTTAGTATCTAATAAAATTTCTTTATTATTAGACGTAAGCTTTATTACCTATATACCTTTAAATACTTATGTAGATATAGGTTTGTGATAAGTTGTAATTAGGTCTATAAATATAATAGTCTTTAATTTATACAAATTATATAACAAATAGTAATTATTAATTAGTTTTAACCTATTTATAACTCTAATGTCTTCTATTTTTATCCTCTTTATAACTCCTTTTAAAACTTCTCTAACTTCCTCTCTAAATAACTAGTTAACTATAATAATATTTAGAATAAAATAAATATCTTCTATTTAACTTAACTTCTTCTTTAATATAAATTACTCCCTTCTTAGGATTTTTACTAGGGGTAGTATTACTAACTAGGTTTAAATAGTTTATTATTTATTTTAAAACCTCATTTTAACAAACTGCTATTATACCTAGGCCTATTTATACCCCTAGAGTAGTATTTAAAAATTAGGGTATTATATTTAGTTATAAGATACTACTAGTAATCTAATAGGGTAGATATAAGATCTTTTAGTAATAAATAATAAAACTATCTTATAATTAGGCTACTTATTAGTATAATTATCCTATATAATACTACTTTCTACTTTTTCTAGGTTTAAATAGATCTTATTAATCTAATAGTAATAGTTATTATAATTGAAATAATAGATCCCTTTAGAAATATACTAAGTAAGCTAAAAATAACTAAATCTCTAATAACTATCCAAACTGTATTAATAATATACTATAAGCTAATTCTATATAAATTAGTCCTAAAAACCACTATAATACTAGAAGTTACCTTAATTCTAAAACCTATTACCTCTATTTTAAAACTACTATCCTCTATAACTAGTACTATATTAAACCTATAAATCTATAGTATAAACCCTATAACTATTATTATTACCTATATTTATAATATATAATTTAGCTATTAGTCCTTAGGTTTCTTTAAAACTATCTATAAACTTGTAAAAACTAGCTTCTATCTTAATAAGTATCATCTAGTTAAAATTCAAATCTTTAAACTAGGATAGGAGCTATTTATTATTATTATTAAGTTTATTTATAATAGTCTAGGTTTTTTTAATAACTTTTATAGTTTTTAACTAAGAAGTTAAGTTAGTAGGTATAGTTATTAATATAGTAAGGGTAAGTTAACTAGTTAACTACTTTAGTAGAATCTGATTTCTAGCCTATTAGGATAGTAAATATTTAAAAGAAGCCTAAGGCGCTTTAACTAATTAAGGGATTTTATAATAAAGGTTTCTAAAGATTTCTTTAAAAGCTAGGAGTAGGAGCTAGTGTAGGGAAATATAGATAAGGTTAGTATTAGGTAAAATGATATCCCTATAGATTTTTATTTTCTCTTAGAAATTATTCATAATAATTAAATAATTAACTATTCCTACTAAATTATCTAAAGTTAGATTAGTACTATAGCTTATAATATAAAGCTCCTTATTAGGGTCATAACTAGTTATAAAGTTAGTAATACTATAGACTCCTATAAAAGTATCTCTAGTATCCTTCTAGGTATACTTATTAGCTATTATAACTTTAATAATATACCTATACTATATACTGTAATAAAAGGAGATTTTAATAACTATTTTATACTTTAGTTTACTAGAGATTTTTAATATGGCTTTATAGTTATTTAGGAAATTAGAGATATTATTTCTTATAAATTTAGGGGTATTCTTAGACTAAAGAACTATTTTTACTATTATTAGCTAAATTATAATTAACTTTAAAAATATTATAAATTCTCTTATAATTATTAGGTAGTTAAGTAAATTATTAGGAACCTATATAGGAAGTACCTAAGTACTATAGTCTCCTTTATAGTTAGATAAAGAAGTATCACTAAATTCATTAGGAGTAGCTATTATATAAAGTTGAATTTTCTTAAAAGCTAGTCTATTAAATAAAGGTTTTATTATAATTAGATAAGGGGGTTTAAAAGCTTTCCCCTTATCCTTAATTAACTATTTAGCAATTATTATTACTATTATTATATTTTTAAGTATTTTTCAAGTATTGATATATTATTATAAAATAAATCTTTTCTAATAATATATATAAAAGTAGCTTCCTTAATTAGGATTTGTCTTCTTAGTATTCTTCTTTTTAAACTTCTTAGAGTGTTTAATTTATACCCCTATATAGGGTTAGGTTTGTAAATCTACTTATCTATCTCTTATACTAATTTTTTTAAAGATTAGGCTTACCTTTATTATATCTTAATCTCCTAGTTATTTTAATTATAATTTGTTATATAATAGTTATATATCTTATTATCTCTCTCTCTATATATCTTTTTTTTTATTTATAAATAATTTATTTCTTTATTAACTTACCTCTTTTTTTTAAACTATTTTACTATTCCTTAATAAGAACTAGTAAGTTAACCTTATTAAACTTATTAATTTTATAAGACTCCCTTAAGGTTTTCTATTATATTAAGATAAAATTTTCCTTTACCTTTCTATTATATTATTATAAATTAAAAATACCTATTCTAAACTAAACTTAAAAGTTTAGTTCTATTTTATAAAAAAAATAAATAGGTCTTTAGGTTTCCTATATTACTTTTAGGGTCTTTCATATTCCTACTAATTTATAATCTAAATATAGCTATTATTCTTTATTATTTATTAGTATTAGGTTTATAAATAAACCTATTATAACTATTTAATATTTAAAAAACCTCTATCTATAAGTCTTAAAATTCTTAGTATTATCTAATTAGTTAGAATAATAATATTATATTATATTTTCTAACTTTAATCTATCTAAAATAGTATAAGAATACCTCCTTATTCTAATCTATAAAGGATTAAAAAGAGATAAATTTACCTCTAAGTATTATTAAAATAAGTACTAGCTATTTAAGCTAGAATAACTAAAATAAATAAATAAAACAACCTCCCCTAAACCTAATCTTATAGTAATAGAAAATAAGGGGAAAAATCTAGAAAAATATATTAAATAAAAAACGCTATATTCATAGATCTATAGTATAAAAAGCACCTCTATTACAAAAGTAGTACTCCGAAATCTGAAGGGTAGAGTAGTGTGTGAATTATGTCCCTCCTGCCGCTATTCAGAAGACGAATGCTGTAGACGTAGGCCTATGGCCTGTGCGTACGTACTGCTTACATAACAAAAGAGGCCTTAGGCCCAGGCCCATCACATTATAAACTTATTAATTCTTATTAAACTATGAATCTAATTTAAAGGGAAATAGATATACCTTCTAATCTTTTATTTAATCTACTTCTTAATCTACTACTTAATCTATTACTAAATTTACTACTAAACCTAAATAACTTCTAGAAACTATTAACTATATTATATTAAATATATAGAATACTATAGTTAAGATGAGGTAGAAAATTAAATAATAACCCTTTAGGATTACTACTAAATCCTTATTTACTAGTTATAATAAAAAAAGAAAGTGATTTAGGAATTAACTTACTAAATATAAATCTTAAGGAATTACTATAGAATTATAAATTTAAGCTAGAGGAAATTGGATTTTTTAACCTTCTTAATAGATATAATCTTTCTAGAGAATTCTATATAGAAAGTATTAAAAAGATTTATATAAATATAGAATAATTTATTAAAATAGTAAAACTTTATATAGATAACTCTGGTTATTACTACTTAATACTTATTAAAAATATACCTTAATACTTCTATAGAACTATTTATAATTAGTATATAATAGATCTTATTAATAAATAATAAGAAATATTCTATTATTATTAATATAGACTAGATAATTAGATTATCTTTCTAAAGGTTAGATTTAAAGTTCCTATTTAAATAGTAGAATAAGAACTTAAGAAAGTCCGATATATTATAAATAATATCTAGAATAAGCTAGATCTTAGGATATTTACTATTAAGGTTATAAATCTTATAAAATAAGTATAATAATATAAATCTGAGATTTTTAAAGTAATTTATAATAAATTAGATTTTAATCTAATTATAGGAATCTTAAAGTTTAGACTAAATATTAAAAAAAAAAAAATTGAATTCATAGTAAATTATTAAGATAGATAAGTAAGAAATATAACTTTTAGAGGATAGAAAGACTTAAGAAGAAAACCTATATAAAAGTAGTATAATAAACCTTAAAATAATATAAATTAGATAAATTATTAAGTAAATTAACTATATAAGATATAAGCTAGATTATTAATATAATTTTCACATAGACTAAACTGGTTTAACTAGTTAAAGTATACTATTAAACAAGTAACTTATTTTATTAATTAATCTAAAGGAAAACTATTAATTAATATAAAATTCCCTTTTATTAGAAAAAAGTGGAATGAATTTATAAAAAAATATAATTAATTTAAGAGAATAAGTTAAAATATTAAATTAAGAAAAGTTATCTATAATTAATATTTTAAGCTAGATCCTACTAATAAGAATAGATTATAGAATTTTATAAATATCTAAGTTTCTAATCCTAATAGTTATATTAATTATGAAATTAAGAAGGATATGAAGGAGAATTCCTGGGAATAGTATGGTATGTATACTATTGATAATAATTATGAAGTTATAGATTTGGAAGATAGTACCCTGGAATTAAGTTAAACGGAAGAGGTTAATATTGTTTCTGATGAATGTATTCTAAATAATTATTGGGAACTATTAGAATACTTAGATAACTTCTTTATTTCTTTAGGATATTTTATTTATAATAAACCTATAGGTAAAAAGTATAAGGAAAGAGAGTAATATTACTGAAATTACTAAAAGAAGATTAAGCTTTTTTGGGAAAAAAGCTTTTTAGAATTAAAACTTTTTTTAATAATTATACTATTAATTACTATATATAAAAATACCTATATTCATATTAAGGTATAAAATATATTGAATAGTATTACTTTTGATGTATGTATTGATATTAGAGCTATAAGATACTTTATTCGAAAGGATATTCTAGATTAAATACCTGACTATAAATTTAATCTAGACTTAACTATATAATTATTAGGAGTAGGAACTTTATAAGCTATAGGTTGGGCTATATTTTCTTTATTCTGCTAAGGAATAGTTAATAATTCGCTTAAAGTTATAAAACTTAATTTTAGAGTTTAAGTAGTAAATAAGTTTAATATTAAAATCTCATTAAGCTAGGAATTTAATATTTTAAATAGAGTTAATATTCTTAATACTAAAGGAATTATTAAAATTAAATTATACTAAGGCTTGAAATCTCAGTATAAGTATATACTAAAAGAATACTTAATATCTATCTAGTAAAGTTAGCTAGGAGCTTAATAATTCTTCTAAAAAATTTAGTATATATTCTAATTAATACCTTATATGGTTTAAAATTAATATGTTTATATTTTAACTTATTTATAATAGTATAATCTATATAGTAATAAGTTAGTAGCTATTAGTAGCTATATATAATTATTTGTTATAGAATTAGAGAATTGTAAAAAATTAGAAAATTAGATATATTTCTATTAATAATTGTGAGGAAATAATACTATATAATTTTAAATAAGATAAAATCTTATCTTTTAACTGTTTTAATACTAAAAACCCTCGTTTAGCTATTATAAATAAATTATATTAAGACTAAAAACTAGGTTTGAAATTTAATTCTAATAAAAATATAGTTTTTATACTATAGGAAGTAATTATTTATAATTATTTAAAGAAGTTTATCTAGAAGATCTTTAAAATTATTATGAAATATTTAATTTTTTAGAAATTAGAAAAATAAATTAATATAGAAAAATATGAGAAAATTATAATATTTTTAATAGATAACTACTATAAAAAGAAGATAATATAATACTTATATCTAGTTAGTCTAAAAAACTAAAAGTTTCTAGATAATAAACTTAATGGAATATATAAAAGAGGATAATTCAAATAGGTTAACTCTTATATAATATTTAGAATATTAATCTTTATAATTTAGAGAATAGTAAATAAGAAGAAAAAAAGGTGAATAGTTATAGATTTAAGAAGATTAAATAAGGTTATAATTTTAGATATATATCCTATATTATTATAATCTGAAGTTATATAAAAACTCTAAGGAAAGAAGTTTATTACTATAGTTAATACTAGATAATACTTCTACTAAATACTAATCGTTAAAGATTATTAAGAATAATTAATAATTATTAGCTATTAAAGATAAGAAAAACCTATAGTAATACTAATAGGATTTAGAAATTTACTAATATATATTTAAAGATTTATAAATAAAATCTTTAGATTATATTAGGATTTCACCTAGGTATTTATTAATAATATAATAATTATTTTAGAAATTACTAATAAATACTACTAGTAATTAGATATTATTTTTAATTTATTTAATTATTAAAACCTAAGATTTTTAAGAAATAAATATTTTATTAGATTCCCCTTAATTAAACTATTAGGATTTAAGGTAAATAGTTTTAAACTTTCTAATATTAAAAATAGAATATAAAAGCTTAAGGATATTAAGTTCCTAAAAACCCTAGTATCTCTAGAGAAATAGATAGGTGTAATAGGATATTTATAGTATTTTATTCTAAAATATACTTCTAGAATTAAATTTTTCTAAAATAAGAAAATAAAGCTATTAATTTAAAAATATAAGTAAGGAATTACTACTAGCTAGAAGTAAAAATATTATTATTCTAAAATAATATTCAAGTTAACTTAAAAAGAAAAGGATAGTTTTAAAGATATTAAAATAGTATTTATAATTAAAACTATTTTGATTTACCATGATTTAAACTAAATACTATTTATTTAGGTTGATATTTCTTAAGAATATAGATACGGCACCTTTTTTTTCTATATAAAGGATGAAGAAACTAATTAGAAACCTAGAAAATAAATATTATATACCTTAGTTTAACTAATTATTTATATTAGCTGGGTATTAATAAGTATTAAAATATAATACTAGTTAATAGAACTAGAAGTTATATATTTAATTTAGACTATTTGAAAAACTAGGATATTAATTTAATTAGCTAGGAAAATACTATTAATTATATTAATAGACTATATTTCTATATTAAGTATTATAATCTAAATAACTCTTTTTACTATAGATTAAAGAAGAGCTAATTTATATTTTATTTTAATAGTTGAATACTTTTTATAATTTTAATTTGAATACTACTATATTCCTAGAAATACTAATATTATCCTGGATATACTATCTAGAGTATAAATTAGTTAAAAGCTAATTTTAGGTAATAGAGAATTAGATAAAATATAAAATAATCAAGTAGTTTATATTATAATAGAAATTGGATTAGATGAAACTATAAAGCGAAATTTTAAAAATATATATATTACTAATATGAAATTAAGTAAAATTCATAAATAATTATAATAACTTAAAAACCCTAGTAAATTATTTTTTAAACTTTCTAATAGCCTCTTTTATTTTATTAAATACTTAGGCTAATAAAGACTTTATATTCCTAGTATAATAGTTAGATAATTTATTAAAGTTTTATTTAAATCTAACTATTATTAAGGCATATAAAAAATATAATACGATATATTATTAATTTATATAATCTTATATCTAGCTAAGAAAATTATAGAGTTTATTAAATACTATTTTATATATAGTTTATTACTAAAATTAAGGATAAAACTCCTAGGAGAATTCTAATTAATCCTATATTTATTAATACCATTTTATATTATTACTATAGATTTTATTATTAGATTACTAGAAGTATCTTTAGATTTTTCTCTATAGAAACTTATTAAATTCTTATTATATAACTTATTAATAATAGTAATAGATAAGTTTTCTAAGGTAATATTATTAATTCTAAGATATATAATATATATATCTACTAATTAGGCTAAAATCTTATTCTAGTCTTTTTATATAGGAAACTAGGGAATTCTAAAAGTAATAATTTTAAATTATAATTTGAAATTCCTATTAGAATTCTAGAAATTAATATAGAAAGATCTAGATATAAAGCTATACTTCTTAATAGTATATTACCTATAGACTAATAGACTATTAAAATAGAAAAACTAGATAGTAGAAATAATAATCTATATATTTATACTTGAAAACCTAGAGAAACTATAAACTAATCCCTTAATATTGATATAATTCTTACTAAATAATAACCTAGTAAATATAATATCTAAGATTTTAATAGAAATCCTATTTAGATATAAACTTAACTCTCCTCTTAACTTATTTCTTAATATAAATATATTTATTTTATATAATATTACTTAGGATAAAGCGTCTTTCTTAATTATAGAGATATAAATAT
>QAPF01000774.1:0-18595 GCA_004367935.1 Colletotrichum sidae | reverse complement strand
TTAATATAAATAATAATTAAATCTTTATAGACTTGTACTAACTATCTTAATAATAAGAGTTTAACTTATAGACTTATAAAGAACTTTAAGAAGTTCTAAAATACTATATTAATTTTGAAAATAACTTTAAAAAATACTTTAAGTAAATTAATAATCTTATACTAGAAGAATTAGACTTTACCTTATTTCTCTATAATATTTAACTTAAAGTTAAATATATAATATTAATAATACCTTTATAATAAGAAGTTAAGAGGAGATACTTATAGCTAACTTAAGTAGCCTATATACTTATAGTATAAAATAGGAAATTTCTATTATAATAGTTAACCTTACTAACCCTATATTTAACTATTTTAAAACTTCCTTATTACTAAGAAGAATATTATAAGTATACCTCACACCTTACTTCTACTACCCCTTTTAATAATACTTTAACTAAATATACTATAAACCTTATTAAGTTATATAATAAAAATATAAAGTATAATAGAAGCCTATATAATATATTTAAAATAAAAATCTATATCTTTTATAATTACTACTTCAAGCTTAATATCCTATATTATATCCTATATAATATATTTAAAATAAAAATCTATATCTTTTATAATTACTACTTCAAGCTTAATATCCTATATTATATATAAACTAACGTATTTTTAATTATACTAAAAAATTAGGCTTTTAAGTATTACTTTAAATATTTAAATAACCCTAACCTTAACCTATAGTTTGAATAAATAACTTACTATATTAAAGACTACTTCAAAAATAATAAATATTAATAGTTATACCTCTCTAACTAGTAAAATACTATATTTTAAAATATTATAATTAAGAACCCTAAGAAAAACAAAAAGGAAACTTTTAAAACCTTTATATTTAAACTTACCTATATCTAGAAAGTATTCCTACTAAATCTCTATATAGATATAGTACTTTACCTCTAGCTTATAAATATATATTATAATATACCTAAATACTAATTAGCTTTTTTCAGCTTTATAGTAACCTCCTAAAGTCTTTATAACTAATTAAAATTAACTATAAGTAATACTATATTACTCTAAAAATTATAATATATTTAAGATAATAGAAATAATAACTAGAAGAAAATTAATAATTAATTTTAAGTTAATTATATATATAACTCCTTTTAAGAGTACCCTTAAGGCGTAATACTATATAATATTTAATACCTTATTTATATAACCTTATAAAGCTTATAACTACTTATTCTAAATAGTACTTATCTTTTTTATCTAACTATATATAACTATTTGAATAAGAAGTGCTATATATATAGTAAAACGGGTTATTAGTCTATAAAATATACCTTTAAGGAGAGGTATACCTTATTTAATTAGTATAAATCAAATATTAACCTTAAGGTATATTCTATAATAATATACTAAACTTTCTTTATAGAATATAAAAGTATTAATAGCCTAGATAATAATCTTAAGGAACCCCCTTAAGATTATAAGTCTGACGATATTATTACGTAATACTAAATATAGTATAATTTTAAAAATAAAACTACTACTCCCCCTAAATAATCTTTAATATTATTTTTTAGTAAAAATCTTATTACTTTTAATAGAAGTAAAATTACAAAAATCCTTTAAAACTAAATAACACTCTATACTTTTACTTAAAATAATACCTCTAGTAGTAAAATTAATAAGAAGGGTAGTACTATAGCCTTTATATTTATATTTATACTTAAAAGCTATTATTTAAGTATTATTTTTCAAAATATCTTACTTAACTTAAATATAGCTAACTTCTTAACTACTAAGTATTCCTAGTTTACTATAATTAAATAGACTATTAACCTTTTTATAATTTTTATATTTCTATAAGGTAAGCTAGTAATAATACACTTTAGTAAAGCCTCTCTAATTACTATATTTAGAATAGTTAATATTCCTATACCTTTAGGTATTATTATATTTTATATAATACTATATAACACCCTTTTCTTATTCTACTTTATAGATATAAATCGACTTAGTATTATATTTAATAATATATATAACTAGCTCTACTAAAGTAAAAAAATTATCTTAATTATCTAAAAATAGGAATATTTATAACTACTCCTTAATAAAAAGAGAATAATTATTTCTATATACCTTATAGAAGTAGAAATATAGAGATTCTACTACTACTTTAGATATCTAGCCGTTGCATACCTCTATAATATCCTTAATAAGATAAGATATCTAGTCAAATATCACATTTTTAAAATACTTAAAAAACACTATTACCAATATTAAATATATAATACAACCCCTTCACACTTTTATTTTACTATTTATAGTAATATTAACTTTAACTTTAAAATTATTATTAATATTTTCTATATAGATAACTACCCTATACTCTATATTATTAATACTATAACAGTATTTAATACTACTTAATTCTTACTAAACATTTTAGTAAAAGTAATATAGGAAGCTTTTAAGGTATACTAAATCGATATATATTAAAGCCTTCCCAATTTTATTATAATTAATATAAACATAATATTTCAATCTAAAAACTTCAAATCAAAAATAAAAATAATAAGATTAATAATCCATATTATTCTAATTAAAATATACAACAATATTAATAAGGTTAAATAATACTATATACTCCTCCACTATATATACAAAATCTATTATAACAAAATACCTACTACTACTTAAGAAGCATCTCTTCAAGTAGCATACAAAATAATTAATAATACCACTAAGCCTAATAACTTTATACCTATTCTACTTATTTTTAAAATATATTCCTACCTTATAGAAAATTCAGCTCCCTTTCTAAATATTATTACCTAAGCCTAAACTATACATAAAGCTACTAAAGAAATCTACTAAAAACATACCAAATATACTATTAACACTATTTTAATAATATATAATAACCTAAATACTTCACATATTATAACCTTTTTATTCTAATCCCTAGTATACATATAGCAAGAAAAAAATAACTAATAAGACCTATACTACTTCCTTACTATACATAATAAGATATATATTTTTAAACTCCCTTATAACCCTTAAGAATTTCAATCTATAATTATAAAACTATACTTTAAAAACAGTAACTAAAGAATCTCACTAAACTATATTAATAAAATATTAATACCTTTTAAAATACTAATACTTAAAAGTACCTATAAGATATCTATAAAAACTAATATTACTATAATAGGAGACCTAATACTACATAGAGATATATACTCCTATAGTAATACCCTAATTTCATCTATAACTATCCCTATAAAACCCTAAAATATTTAGCAAATACTACAAACTATTATTATTATAAATAATAATAATAATACTACTATTAATAAAAATAACCCCCCCCCCTACTTAAATAGTTAGTAATCTACTACCCTAGCCTTAAATACTTCAGATTAAAATAACTTTAAATTATATAACTTATAAAAGTAATCTAACTTCTCTAAATCTCAACTAAAAACTTTATTTTATAATATACCTTATAACTAAAGAATAGTTAGACATAATACTAATATTTAACTTCTATAAAAAGAATATCATTACAACACCTAAACTACTATTTAAAAAATTAATTAAAAAAAATTAAAAATATTATTACTAATAGTATTATTAAAATCATCTAATATAACCTTATTTTCTATAAAAATTATAAGTATTTTAAATCCTATATTATTAATAAAATTAAGAATAAAGATACTAATAAATTAACCCTATCTTCTATAAAAGTTATAAATATTTTAAATCCTATATTATTAATAAAATTAAGAATAAAGATACTAATAAAGTATATAAAAAATTAAGACTTATAATCTAAAGCTTTAGAAATAACAGTAAATTTAAAATATTAATATAATTACTAATAATCTAATAAAGTAACTAGTAGTTAATTTTAGCCGTAGTTCTAACTCTCCTCTAGTATACTAATATAACTATATAACTTTACAATATTACACAAACCTATATCTAAACTAAAACAAAGCTTATAAAATATATTATAATTAAACTACCTTTATACCTTAAGGATTAATACCCCCCTAATTCTATTATAATTATTATTAAACTACTATATAGCCTTACTAAAACTAATACCTACTAGTAAGCAATATATTCTAAATACTATAAAGAGTAATTATAAATAGAGATATCAATATATAACTTATACTTCTTCATCTCATACTTTAAGAAGAATACCTTTAGCCTTATAAGTATACAAATCAATAATACCTTTAACTTCTTAAATACTACCTTTTCATACTATAAAAATAAGGAGCTCTAAAAAGCCTTATTTAAAGCTAAACCTAAAACAATCCTCTTAAAAATAGTACTACTAGTATTTAATAGAAGTATCTTATCACTTAATAATAATACCTTCTACTTATACTAAAAATACTAAAGGTAAAAACTTACTTTTATTAATACACACATAATACCTAAAACATTTAAAAAAGTATATATCGAATAATATGTATACAAAGTATATCTTACCTCAATATATTAACCTAAAGTATTATTTAACCTCTCCCATATAATATAAAAATAATAACCCTTAGATAATAATACTACTACACTTAATAAACACCTTAAGTAGTAAATTAAATACCTTAACTATAGCCTCAACTTCATACTACTTAACCTATTTAAAATATACTTCTATACTTTTATTAATAATTTATTTACTAATAATACTAACTTCTCATCTCAACTAAGATTTATAATAATCCTAAACTAAGAGACTACTATTAGTAATAACTAGTTTAACCTCTATAATAACCTTATATATTACTCCTCTATAAAAAATAAAAGAGTTACTAGGAATATATTTACTTTAGAGATCTATACTATAATAGTTAGTATAGATTTCGCCTATACTATAACTATATTACTTAAAAAAATCCTCTAATACTAAAAACTCCCTTAAATCCTAACTATTATATATACTAACTTATACTCACTTTATAAATACCTTATAAAACTCAGCACTACTAAAGAAAAACGCCTTATAATAAATATTATAGTATTAAAGTAGTTATATAAATACTATAAACTCTATAAAATACAATAAATTAATAGAAATAATAATATTACTAATACCTTTATAAAAAACATACCAAACCATACCCTCAAAAGATTTATCAATTCAAATTATATAATTATTTAAATAGAAAGATAGGTAAGTCAAGTAGAATAGATAAATAAGTATTTAAATATTATTAAAATAAAAAAATATAAATTACTAAAAATACTATTTTTCATATAAATAGATAAATACTAAAATATATAGTAAAAAGAAAAGTTACTAATATTAGTTATATTATATTATAAGGTATATAGTAACTATACGTATTACTATATATATAGTAATATACCCTCTACACCCTACTAGTAATAAGTACTAGGCACCTAGTACTAGCTATAGCTAATCGCATAGTAATTAGTAAGTAATTACCATATTATAAATCTAGAGCTTTATGTAGTACCTCGCGCCTTATAATATAATAATAACAACAACAAATAACCAGAATACTACTTTACACCTATATAGTAAGATCACATACAGTATGCGTTACCCTCTAGATAAACTAATACTACTATTTATATAATTAAAACATATAATCTTTTAGTTAATAAAACTAAGGTTTCTTTACTTATCATGTAGGGAAATACCAAAGAAATTATTTTAAATATAAAAGGTAACTTAAAGATTATCTTAAATAATATCAAATATCTTTTATATAATATTTATTATGTATTATCACTAAATATTAATAAATTAAACTAGTTTAAACTTAATTTAATAGGAATATTATCTATCTTTTTAAGAAGTCTATATTACATAACCTTAAATAGAATAAATTCTTACTTATAGGAATTAAAGTTAATGATTTCTATAAGTTTAGAATCTTTATTCAATTTAAATAATTAGTTCTTTATACTAGTATTTCTAGTATTAATGACCTGAAACTATGATATAATAAAATATATTTATATTAGTAATATTATTAAGTTAATTAAGAATATGAGAAATAATATTAATTATAAGTATTCTAAAGATAACAAACTACTTATTGATAAAGTCTGTCTTAAAGGTAAGTTTACTAATAAAGATAATAGAAATTTAAATATTTTTAAGAAGTTTGAATATTTTAATTATATTAACTTAGATTCATATAGACTTATCTACTAGAGACTTATAATTACTTCAAAAACTTTATCTTATTTATAGATAAATATAGTTAATATATCTGGGGAAGATTTTTAACAAGTTAAAGTTCTAAAGAAATTATCCCAGCTTTTAAAGAGTTATTAGTATAACTAATAATAATAATAATAATAAGAGAATTAAAGAAGTTAATATTAATAGTCACCTTAAGTTCTCTAATAATAGAATAAAAATTATTTATTTTAATAATAATTTTATTTCTAATATTAGACTACTTTATATTTATAAGTTTAATAATTTAATTGAAAAGGCTATGAGAATTATGATTAATAAAACTAGAACTTTTCTTTATAATTCTAATTTGTCTTTATACTTTTAAAAACTAGCGATCTTAACTTCTATTTACTACTAAGTCTAGTCATTTTAATAAAGAGAATAAGTCGAATTAACTTCATTTTAATAATTCTTCTTAAAATCTATTTATTATTAGGTTTAGTAGAATTTATAATTCTACTAAAAATACTAGTTATTTTCTTCTTCCTAATGATGTTAATAATAGTAATAATAATTTAAGTCTTTCTCCTAATAAAAACTAAGTAGTCTTTCTTTAATTTATCCTGATAAGATTATATGTAGTATTAAGAATTCTAATAAAAAGTCTACTATATCTATAGAGATTTAAGTATCAAGTCTAGAAGTTAGGAAGGACTATAAATAGTATTTATATAAAGAGAGTATACTTCTTATAATTAAAGATTATTCTTTTTTAGTTTTTAATATTAATTATAATTAACATAATTATGATAATAAAATGTTTTTAATACATATAGCAAACTTTATACTATTAAATATATACTATTAGTTAATACTTTAGACAAGTTAACTAACTTTTAGAAGGTTATAAGTCTTTAGTTTCATAATACTTAGATCTAAGTTATAACTTTATTAAAAAGAATAATATTAATATATTAAGAAGTAAATAGATTTATTAAATAAAACCTAATAATTAGGATTTTAAGAATTCTATATATAAGGCTATATGGGTTGCTTAAGGTTTTAACTAGTACTTTAGTATTAATTATTTAGAAGTTTGTAGTCTTATTTGGAGACCCAAAAGTTCTAGATATATCTTAATTATATCTAGTTATTATGATTGCATTTTAATTTAGTATAATATTGCTATTATATTTATTTATATAAGAATAGATAAAAAGATGTATATTAAGTTATCTATTAGCTATATTTATAATACAAATTCTAGGAATTTAATTTATAGTATTAACTATAAGAATTAGCCTTTTATTTATTTATTAAATAAGGTTCTATATAAGTTAGAATAAAGCTTTAGATTATAGTATTTATATTTTAAATCTATCTTATATAAGATTAGTTTGAAAGTATCCCTTTATGATAACGGAATCTTTATACTTAATATCACTCTTAATAAAAGTAAATATTTAGCTATTTTAATATATTATATTAATAATATACTATTAGGAGCTTTCTACTATTTTGGAATATATTTATAGTAGTCTTAAAAAAGACATCAAAATCTAAGATTTAGGAGAGCTTAATACTTTTTAAGTAGTAATTTAATTATTAACTAGAAGAATAAAAATATAGAAAT
The DNA here is from genome assembly GCA_004367935.1 of Colletotrichum sidae. Lineage (NCBI taxonomy): Eukaryota > Fungi > Ascomycota > Sordariomycetes > Glomerellales > Glomerellaceae > Colletotrichum > Colletotrichum sidae. The sequence continues at coordinate 10,776 of QAPF01000774.1, read as the reverse complement.
GAATTAGTTGAAATATATTAATAAAATTCTTACTAGGTTTAATACAAAGAATATCTATAGTATTAATACGCTAATAGATAATAAAGCTAAATTCTTTATTAATAAGGATATTATTATAAAAGAAGAAATATTAGAATATCAAAAAGAAGTAGGAGCTTTATTCTATTTAGCCTTAAAAACTGGGTTAGATATTACTCTAATTATTATTACCTACTTTCGATTTTCTTTAAATCTTTCTAAAGAATATTTTATTACTTTTAATAAGATATAAAGTTATTTAAAAAGGGATTCTAATTGAAAGTTAACTTATAATTATAATAATATTAATCCTTCTAATGTATTTAAGTTTATAAATTCAGATTAAACTAGAGATATTAATGATAGAAAATCTACTTTAGTTTAAATATTTTACTTAAACTTTTATAATATTATAGGGTATAGTTCAACTAAATAAAAAAGTAGTTTTATCTATTTATAAAGTTAAATATAAGCCTTTTACTTCATATAAAAATATTTAGTTACTAGTTAGAACCTATACTCCAACCCACCTTACGCTAACTACTATAGCTATAGTTACTTTAAGTTTTTAAATATCACGTAATAATATTATATCGATAGTATATAATACAACATCTCTAACTTTAGATTATCTTACCTAATAATACTATCTTAAGTCTTCATAACTATTGACTAACAACTACTATAGATTTTAATATATATTCTTTTTTAGAATAATATCTGATAAGCTACTTCTAATATATATTTAAAATATTTAGAGTTATTACTAAATACCCTACTTTTAGATACTAAATTCTTTTTTATTCTTTTAATCTTATGCTTCTTAGTTATACTAATAGCTTTATCTACTAGTAATATTTTGAAGTTAAATTTAATTATAATTACTTTAAGAAAGCTAGAGAAAGTAGCAAAGTTGCCTTTATATAATACTAGCTTATTTAAGTTTTTATAAACGTAGCTATAGTCTTTATAGTTATTAATAATTTTAATAAGATTAATATTTATATTAAAATTATAGGGGTTGAATATAGTAATAGTATTCTTATTATTAGTATTATTATTATTAGTAGTAGTATTATTATAGGATGAAGAGAAGGTTAGTCTATAGCAGTTTATTACTCTCTTTTATCTATAAGGCTAGTATTATTAAGATATATTAATAGTATTATTAGTAGCTAGTTAAGATAAGTTAATATTATAAGTATTACTATAGAAAGTTTAATACTTTAAAGCTACTACTAAGACTATTATACAACTTATACTAATTTCTAAATTAGAGCTAGATCTAAACTAAATACCATACTACTAGGTCCTTTTTACTATATTTACCTATAGAAATATATATAAGCTATAATATACTACTAGGTTTTTTTTATTATAGAGATTTAATACTAAGCGTTATATAAAACTACCTACTAAATAGGAAGCTAAACATATAACACACTATATAATATCAAATATTAAGCTTGAAGTAGTAATTATAAAAGATATAGATCTTTATTTCAAATATATTATATAAACCTCTACAATATTTCATATTTTTATTATATAGCCTTATAAAGTCTATAGTATACTGCTAAAGTATTATTAAAAGGAATAATAGAAGTAAGATATAAAGAATATTTATAATATGAAAATTACTTTTAACTATAATCTTAGTAATCCTCTTGATATTAAAAAAAGCTCTGAAGTAATTACATAGGAAGTAAAGAAAACTAACTATTATAATAGAAGCCTTTTATCTTATACTATAAATAGATAAATAGCCTAAATTAACTATAGCTATTTCTTCTTAATCTCTTATTATAAAAGTATTACTAATATTCTATATTTAAACTTAAATGAGGTATTATAATATAAAGTCAAACTCTTCTAATATAAAACTATTAACCTACTAAGAATACTTCTTAAAGTTACTTTAAAAAAAATATAATATTTTAAAACCCTTTTAAACTCTTTAAAAATCTATAAGGTAAACTCTTATTATTAAGATAGTTAGTATAATATTAATAAGACTTAGTTACTATTTATACAACTTTGATACTATATACTATAAAGTAATCTCTAAAAATAAATATATGATAGAGATACTAATAAATTACTAAGTTGTTATAAGTTAATCCTCAAAGTTAGCTTTAAATATCGAAAGAAAATCTAATTTATATAGTTTCATATAAATATGAAGAATTACTTAGTATATTATATAAGTAGAAATTTTTATAGAATCCTTATTCATAATATTCTTATAATTAGGATTAGAGATTTAACTAAAGAGTATATACTTAGAATATGAATAGAACTTTATAAGGATAGAAATACTTAAAAGTACTATTATTATAAGTATAAATATATCTAAAATAAGTATCTTACTTATAAGGGTTAAATTAGACATTATTATAAAAATAAGAGAAGTATTAAAAAAGCTTTTAAAAGATTATATAGATTTCTTAGGAATTTAAAGTTAGAAATACTATAAACCTCTTATATTAAAACTCTAGTAATAATTTGAAAAGGGTTATTATATTTACTCAATATATTTCTATAAGTAAAGAAATAAGAATGATTATCAACCTCTTAATAATGATTATTAGGAAATACCTTATTTTAAAACTGAATTGGTTATTATTATTAATATTTTGATACTTATTATTTATAAGAAGTGAGTATAGAATTTAGAAGCTCCTAGTAAGGTCTTAAAATAGGGAGACTCTAAGGTATTTAAATAATAAATCTTATAATCCTTCATTTTATATCGATTTTAAATATAGGGTTTTAGAATTATCTCTTCTACTATAATAAGCCTTATTAACTCATAATATAGTAGTAATAGAAGGGTAAATATTAATTAGTATTATTTTATTTAAAAAGTTATATATATTATGTATAGTCTTATTATATAGGTATAAAGTAGTATTCTAGTTATTTATTATTATTATTCCTATATTTTATGATATAAAACGCTATATAAGGCATTGGATCTATAGTAAAGTAATTACTTACTAATTACTATATAATTAGCTATAGTTAGTACTAAGTGCTTAGTACTTATTACTAGTAAGGTATAGAAGGCATACTACTATATATATAGTAATACATATAGTTATTATATATCCTATAGTATAATATAACTGATAATATATTTAAGTAGTAACTAATTATTAATATATTAACTATTTATTATTAAAGCTGTTATGAAGGGTTAGACTTTTAACTCTTTCTTAGCTATTAGGATTTAGTTTCTTTTAAGGTTAGATCTTTACTGCTGCAAGTATATAGCTTAAATAATATTGAAGTATTAACTTTGTTTTATAATCTAGTAACATTAAGATCTTTAGATAAACTATTAGGCTTTCTTTATCCCTTTAGAAATACTAAATAATATATAGTATATCTAAAAAGTAATATTTAGATAAGTATTTAGATTTAACTACTATAGGCTAAGTTTATCTTAGTTGAAGGAATAATATTTCGAACAATAGTTAATTTATATATAAGTAGAATAAAGAGGTAAGAATAAAGTAAAGTTGAAAGAAGGAGAAGTATAGCTAGCCTAAAAGTATAATAAGGGTACAAGTATTATAAAGATACTTTTAAGAAGTCGAGAAGTTAATATTATTGATACTAAAAGAGATATATAGAGGCGTTTTGAGATAAGTAGTATTATATATTTATCTGAAGGTATATATAGAGGCGTCTTAAGATAAATAGTATTATATATATATTTAAAAGAAAGGCTTAAATAGAAGTTCTTATACATATAGGTACTTAAATTTTGAATAATAAAAGAGGGGTTTAGGTATTTAAAAGCATTAAAAATAGGATGTCTAAAAATACTTAAACCAAGCTTACTAATTTTATATTTATAAGAAGTCGAGAAAGGCTACCTAAAGGGGCTTCTAGGTAATATATAGAAGATATATGAGGAAGCAAAATAGCTTATATTATTACTACTGAAATATGGAATATGCGCGGTATCTAAACCCTTGAAATATCCCTTTGGGGTGTAGCCTGTAGCCTAGTTTCGTAGCCTAAGTAGCTATATCTATTTCATCATATATATATAAATCTAAAAAAGTAAGATTTCTATTTCAAAGATTTATAAGATATTTATTGAAAAGCTTTCTCAAATTAAGAAGAGATATACTTTAGTATAATAAAAGGAAAAGTATTATAATCACTTAAAAGTTATTTTCTGAGTAGAAATGTATATTTCCTTATCACTAAACGAACTATAAAGGAGAAATAGGTAGAATTACTTAATGAATATATAGTAACTTAATACATATAAAAAGATATTAAATGTAACTAGAAGAATTACTAATTCTTAAAATGAGAAGTTAAGAAATACCTAAGACATATGAAATAGCTTTGAAAAATTAAACTGTTTATATTTATTATAAAATAAGACTTTTCTATATAAGATAGCCTAAAAGTAGAAGTAATTCCTATTCAAATAATACTATTAGTATTAATAACTGAGAATATATTAATTCATTATATTAAACTCTTACCTAAACTGAATATTAAAATAATTATATCTATATTTTAGAATTTGATTAAGAAAGATCTTTCTAATTAAGAAGAACTATACTTAGAATTATAAAAATCCTTAAAGTTCTTAACATATTTCGCGGGACATTACGAGATATTTCTAAAACAATATATTATTTTAACCAATTTTCTTATAAGCTTAAAGTACTATTTAGTAAGATATACTTATTAAATACTAAATATATAAGTAAGGATTATAATGGTTTTAAAAGAAATACAAATTTATACTATTAAGTATATTAGTTATAATATTAGATAGGGCTCCATAGGAGGAATATTTGATAAGATATTAATTAGGTATATATATATATATATATATATATATATTGATTGTAAAATATCAGGTGTACTAATTTAAAATATTTTGTTCATCATTGAAAGAGTTATTATAGTAAGGGATAAGTTTGAAATGTTTATAATTTATTCTAATTCTTATACGAAATGGAAGAATATAAACTTTAATATCTTTACTAAAAGTTATATTATATTAATATAATAAAGACCTTGAAAGTAGTAGTAATTAGGATTAATTTATTCAAATATATCTACTTAAACCTTCAACCCCTATAAGAGAAAGTTAATATAAGACATATGGACCTTCATATGAAATATTAAATATAATTAATATCTTCTATAATATTATTTAGAAAGTAAAACTAACTATTAAAAGGTTATATGTATAGATTATAGAATTCTTTAGAAACTAATAGAAATAGTGTAACCATAAAAAGTAACTTTATTATAAATTCCAAATAACTGCTAGTTAATTATACATTTCCTAATTAAAGATATAGCTAGTATTGTAATTATCGATTTCTGTATTAACTTTTACAATAGCTAAGTAATAGTAATACCATGAAGTTATTTCACAAGGAACTCTAGAATATAAATATGTATAATAAATACTAAGTATGTTTAATACTAGTAACAGAATACTACTTCATAAAATATACTACTAAAGAGTATAGAATAGTCATATTATAGTAATCTATTTTATAATAACTAATAGTAGAATTAGAATGATTTATTTTAAGAAACTTATAGAAATATCCTAGAGCTATACTTATTACTATTCTAAAATACTAATTAAAATAGAAACCTTTCTAATATTAAAGTTCTCTAAAGTTCTATTTAAAAGTACTTTCCTAAAAGTAAAAATAAGAAAGCTATCTATAAGAGATATATGATAATTAAAGCTCTTCTAGAATATTACACCTAATATTTACTTTAGTAGTATTACTCTAAAAATAGATATAAGATTTAGAAATAAGTAAAACTTTGGAACTTTTAGTATAATTTGAACTTCTATATTTCTTAGAATATGAACGTTAATGTTATATTGATAGCTATCCTATTTCTTTTTAATCTCCTTAATATAAATTAATTCTAAGTCCATATTAGTAATTGTAATAATTAGATTAAGCAAGAAAGAATATTATTACTTATAAAGAAATATAAGAGGTATTTATAGTTTTTAATTTAGAGAGATCTTGATAATATGACTATCAACCTTCCTATATAATTAGAAATATAATAACTTTATAAAATATTTAGCTACCGATATGTTTATAAATCAAATAATATTCATAATGAAATAAGCTAAATAATAACTACTAGTAAGATTAAAGTAATTATAAGAAACTATTATTAATATTAAATAAATCGTAGGGTATTATATTGATGTAAGTTTAGCCTTAAAACTAACTATATATTTCACAAGAAGTTATTATTAATATTATACTTTTTATGGTAATAAGCTTGTATTATATAAAGTCAAAATATTAATAATATTCATAACTATAGGATTCCTGAAATATACTTATATAAGGAATATCTAATATATACTATAAAATACTAAATTAATATATATTGATATTCCCTAGATAAACTTACTGCTGATATAAAATATAGCTTGACTATTAAAAAGTTTAAAAAAAGGCTAATAAAATAAATAGTAAAATAAGAAGTGTATTAATTAAAACTTGGAATAGTATTGATAAAGTTAATTAATATTATACTCCTTCATAGAAAAGCTATAAAATTATATATAATAGAATAGTAGAAGTATTAAGAGAAAAGATATTCTAAAGTATACTTAAAGTAATTAATAATACTAATATCCTTAATAGCCTCATACTAACTTTCTTTTTTTTAAACATACTTATACTTTAATATAGCATAATTATTATTTCTCAATATAATATAATATATAATAATTATCTAAAAAGTAATATAAGAAACATATAAGATTTATATATAATACTAGGTTTTAGATACTCTGAATATATCTAATAATTCTCTTATTATATCTATTTACTAGTGTTTATCATAATTAGATATAAATATCTATTGAGAATACTAAGACTAAATTAAACTCTTGAAGTTTATCTTAATTAATAGTAAGATATATATTAAAGAGATAGAGGGGAAATTTAATAGTTTTTAAATGTTAATAATTAAACTATATTTTCAATTTTGAATAAAAGATAAATATCACAAGAGTTCTTATGATATTAAAGCTAAAAAAGAAGTTTTACTGGAAGAAAGATTAGAGTAGTAATATTTAAAGAGAAAATAGAATAGTAAGGATAATTATATAGAAATGATATCTTTATTATAGAAACTAGTTTCTCTAATCCTATATATCATAATATCTATCTTGTTTCAAAGAAAGTAGCAATATTAGTAAAAACTATTAAGTTTGATTAAAATAGTTCTATTATAGTACTAAGTAGATATCTTATGAAATTATATACTTAAGAATAAGAAACTTTATTAATAAACATAATACTATATCTGAAGTATTTCAATATTTAAAGATATAAATGAATAAAAGTCTTTGTTTCAAATTCTTTAATAGAATTAATATTATTAATAATATACTATATAAGAAATTATAACTAGTTATTAAAGGTTTTAATAATTAGGAGAAAGCTGATAGTTTTATATAGTTATTGATAATATAATAGGTTGACTATAATTCCATACTAATGTTATTAGTAATACTATAATCTAATACTCCTATTAAAATTCACTTCTATAATATTACTTAAATAAATATATAAGTGAAAATATAGCTATACTGCTTTATATTAATAAAATTACTTATTAGTTTATAATAGTTATACTGAGAAAGTATTATTATTGTTATTAACTAGTTATTATATGGCTTTATAGAGTTGAGTATATATTAGTATATGAGATATTTTAATTGTTATAAAGATAAACCGAAAATAGAGATCTTATGATAAAACTTATACTTCATAGTTCCTTACTTAGATAATTCATATTTTAGTATTATAAGTATAAAGATAAATAAAGTTTTTAACTTCTACTTGCCTAAGTTTAATAATAAAAAAGGAACATTCTAATAAGTAGAATATGTAGTAAACCAAAATTAATATTTATAAATAATAGGCTTTTTATATTGAATAGAAATATAACAACTTATAAAGATAGTAATAATATAACTTTTACTTAGAAAATTTAAAATAAGAAAATTAAACTTATTAACTTTATATCTAGTAAATAAAAGATAGTATATATTAAATAATAGATAGAAGGGATATATTTAATTTCAATATATTGACTAGAAGTATATTTGAAGTTTTCTACTATAATTTAATACTAAGACTAAACCGAAGACAATGTTAAGAAGCTTAGTAAATACTTTATATAACAGATCAATAATTTAGACTAAAGTTTAATATTTATCTTCATTTATATTAGAGAAATAATGTTCTATATTTGTATTGATAGATTCTTTACTAATAATAGAATACAAGGTTTGAATTAGGATTTAATCTTAGCTTAAGAGTAGGAGAAAAATAATAAGGACTATAATACTTTTGAACTTAAAAGTAATATCATCTACTCTTTTCTATTAAATCAAAAGGGATGATATAAAATATACTAACTTCTAAAGTCTATAGTATATTAATAAGAGTTAATATAAGATCTATAATTTCTGCTATTTTTAAATAAATAACTAAATCCCTAAGAATACTAGTAATACTAAGAGTAGTTTCTACTAACTACTATTTGTTCTATAAGTATTTTATTAAGCTAAGTATTCTAGAGGAAAAGTATTTTATAATTAATATTATAATACTTAAACAATTCTATAAGTAAAAAGAGATTCTTAGAATAATGGGTTAATAATAAACTAACTTTATAGATAGTAAGACTAAAAGATCTAATAATTACATTTTGAAAGAGCTTATAATAATAAGGAAAGTAAGAATATACATAAAAAGATAAGTTATCAGAATTACGAAAACAAAGAAGAAGAAGAAATAAAAATGATAAGAAGTATATAAAATAATAAGAAAAAAGTAAAAGCGAAAGAGATAAGTATATCATAGTAGGGATTTAAAATACTTGATATAATATTGAATAAAAAATATATTTGTATATAACTAGAGGTAAGTGTATACTAGTTTTATATTTTATGCTATTTTTATATCTTATATTACTTTTATATTTTATACTAGTTTTAGTATTTAATAGTTTTTAATTATAAAAAAGAATATTACTGATATTAAATTAAATATAATACTAACATAGCTAGAACTATAATAGTAAGTAACTGAATAGTTAGTTTATTTATTTAGATTAATAAGAGTAAAAGGATTATTATATAGATATAACTCTAGAATATAATACATATATATATATATATATCTATATATATATCCTATAACCTATCTATAGATATTACAGATAGAGATAACCAGTTATATACTTTTATATAATTAATTAATTATAACATTTACTACTTTTAAACTAATATTAACTATATAATTACTATTGTAAGAGGATATTAAAAATAGTTAATAGTTTAAAGACACAATTCTTATACTTAAAACCACTACAACCTCGATCTTTTACTTATTAATATAAACAATACATTATAGATTTATTTGTTCAAACCTTTATTTCTATATTTATTATATAAGTCTATATAATATAAATAAATTACTTAGTTCTTAAACCTATAGTTAAAGAGATATTTCAAGCTAAAGGTTTACTAGTTTTGAAATCTTTGCTTCGGAGTATATTAAAGGGTATTTAGTAAATTAAACTTAGTTGAAAATCCTATAGTATAGCTTTATGGATTTCTAGTATTATTATATATACTTAGTTTCTTATCTACTTAAAATAGAGATATATTCTACTATTTACTTGGCTATATGAAAAATCCTAAAGCTTTAAACCCTATCGTATTTTAGATCTTTATCTTTCAAAAGATTAAGATTAGTAGATTTTTAGTAAGGATTTTATTGTCAACCGTTTTAATATCTCCTTACTGTAGTATTTTGTTACATGTAATTAGGGGGTAAAATCTGGTGTGTATTATATATAACTAAATATAGCTACACATACTACGCGAAACCTTATTTCAAGTAGTTTAAATAAGGTAAAATCTATAGAGATAGTACTAGTACTTAAGGTTTAGTTAGTATAAATTCTACTTCTTAAGCGTATTATTCTTAATATACCCCTATTAGGAATAACACACTTAAGAGGCAGAATTTATACTAGCTAAACCTTAAGTACTAGTACTATCTCTATAGACCTTACTTTACTTAAACTATTTGAAATAAAGTTTTATATAATATATATAGCTATATTTAGTTATAGATAATATATATTAGATTTTACCCCCTAATTATATATAATAATTAAAAGTCTAATAATACTAAAGAGCTATTAGGCTAAAAAGTATATATTATAATAATTTAATATATCTTAAATATTAAGATGTCTATTAAAAATACCTTTTTTTTAATCTTTAAAAGAACTAATTAGTAATTAACCTAGTATAATACTTTTTAAATAGAAGCTAAAACTTATAGTTTATAAAACTACTTTAATTTTAAAATAACTATATAATAAAACTTCTTTTTAGAATTTCTTTAAAAGCTACTTTTAAGTAACTTTCTAAAATCTAAGTAGTATTAATAAACTATTAAAATACTTAAATTAAATATTCTTAAAAATTTTATTCTCATAAGGATAAGTTATAAAGAGGATTAATAATTCTTTATAAATACTACTAAAAAGGTTTATATAAAAGATATTATAAACCTTATTAAGAAGAATCTAAAAACCTATATAGTTTTTTATAGTTTTTATATTTTAAAAACTTAAGAATATTAATATAAGTAGTTAAATTAAGCTTATATAATAACTTAGATTTTTAAA
>QAPF01000773.1:0-18492 GCA_004367935.1 Colletotrichum sidae | reverse complement strand
CTTCTAAAGAAATATATAGTATATATTTAAAAGCTTTTTTAATTATTATTATTATCTATAGAACTAGTATTCAAAAGTCATGGTAAAACTATTAAATAAATTACTAGCTATATAGCTAAATTTAAAGTAGAAGCTTTTTATCTTATTAAAGTATTTTATTATTTATTAAGCTACTATATAGTAATTATCTAAGAATATTTAATTAAAGTATAATAATTAACTTATTATATAGATAATATCTAGTCGTATTATAACTAAAGTATAATTAATAAAGCTAATATCTTATTAGTAATACTTAATTTCTATATAAGAAGCTTAATTATATTATTATAATAGCTTTTTAATTTTTAGAGGGATTTTGAAATATTTAATATATTAGAAATATTTTATAAAATACTTAAGAAGCCTTTTAATATATACTACTTATAAGAACTATAGCTATTATACTACTTAATTTTAAATAACCTGGATACTAAGTAATTACTATAGGGTTTTACTTTCCTTAAAGTATTATTTCTATTAGAATTCTATTAATAATATAAGTATTTTAAATATATCTTCTAATGGGATAAGAGTATATAGTTATTAATATAGAAAAAGAAAATAATATACTCTTTAAGCTAAGAATATAGCTTTCTTATAGTAAGTTTAAAACTAAGACACTTAAGACCTACTTCTAAATAGTATTATTATAAGAGAGGAGACTTTAAAAAGCTATATAGTATTTTATTAAAATAATAGATTTTATTTAACATTTAGTAATTTAGTAGTTTCTCTATATAAATAATCTCATTAAGTATTATATATATATAAAAGTATTGATTATATTATATTAGAATAACTTAAGATTAAAGTAATTAGTAATTACTTTAAGAATATCAAGGCATGCTAGTAGCCCCTAGTTAGACTACTACTTAGTTATATATAAAGAGGAATATTTAAACTATAATAGCTACGATCCTTATTAGAAGAAATAAATTTAAATATATTAATAAGCTTATACTTATATTAAAACCTCTTATATAGATCTATTACTTAGTTATTATTCTATTTCTAGTATATTTAAATCTCTATTTATCTTTAGGAGTTCTAACTAATAGGTTATATAGGGGGTATTAATATAGCAGAAGTAGCGATTTTAATATATATACTATTAATAAGGTTAGTATAAGAAAAATACTAGTATGGCATTAGTATGGTAAAAGTAATGACGAAGTAATAATAAGGTTACTATTAGAAGCTACTATATGAGGTAAATAATATTAAAGCTATTATAAGAAGTATGTTAGATAGGCATTAGGGGGTACTAGTACTATAGTAATAGTAATATAGAGATTTCAATATATATAGTATTAATAAGTTTATTATAATAGAAGCCTTAGTATAACACTAGTATATTAGATATTAAGATATCGTTATATATAACATAGAGATTTTAATATATATAGTATTACTAAAGCTACTACAAGAGGCTATAGTAGGACTATTATAAGAAAAGTACTAGTATAATAAGTAATGAGACTCTAATATATATAATACCTATATAGCTATATTAATAAAATTATTATAAGAGAAGTATTAGTGTGGTACTAATATAGTAGATAATAAGAGTTTAGTATATATAGTACTTATATATTTTTAATAAGGTTATTATAATAAGCATTAGTGCGGTAGTAGTAGTAGTTCAGACTTTGGTATATGTAGTATTACTGAGGTTGTTAGAAGAGAAACCCTAATATTATAGTATTAAGGCTATTATGAGAAGTATACTAGAGAGGTATCAAGAGATACTAGTATAGTAGAAGTGATAACCTTAATATAAATAATACCCTATAAGTTATAATAATAATAACATAACTACTAGAAGCTATCCCTCTAATAACAAAACTATAAAAAGAATAAAAAACAACTAGAAAGGTATTAATATACTTATATAAGTATAGAGATATAGAGATTTCGATATATATATTTATAAGACTACTATAAGAAGCTATTATAAGAAGCTATAGTGAAACTATTATAAGAAGAGTATTAGTATACTTACCTACTTATAGATATAGGGATTTTAGTATATATAGTCTCCATGAAGCTATAGTAATAAGGCTACTAGAGGGGTACTAGGTAAGTAGAAGTTTTGAGGTTTTCAAAATAGCTACTTTAAAATAGCTATTTCAAGTAGTATAAGAGTATTTAGAAGTATATATTATATAGCTATATATACCTATAAATAAGAGTTACTAAGAAGTATTAAGAGTACTACTAGAGATATTACTAATAATTAGTAATACTAAGGGATATAAAGAAGTCTTACTTATTCTAATAGTAGTAGAAAGAACCCTCTATTATTTATAAAAATATTACTATAAAAGTATAAAGAATTAGGGAGTTAACTAGAAATTAGTATTCTAAGCCTAATTATAATTTAGAACTCTTTAGTCCTCTAAGCTATAGAATTTTAAAATATAGTAAAGCTAAAGTTTAATAAAAAGATACTAATTTTAAAACTATATAGGCTTTGTAATTATATAGGTTTTAAGATTATAAAAACCTTAAAGCTATAAGGGTAAAGTTTCTTAAGGGGGAAGATAATAGCTATTAGGAGGCTATAAAGCTATTACTATAGATAAATACTATACTAACTATAGTATAATAGCTGAAGTAGCTATATAGTAATTAATATAGTATAGCAGCTAATACTATTAATAGTATTATAGAGAAACTATAGACCTTATAATTTTTAGTATAGGGATTATAAGAAGAATAATAGTAGTAAATAGTAGTATTATATAGTTTCAAATTAGTAAGGAGATTACTAAAAGAATAGTAATATAGCTTAATAGTATATAAGAAGTTATATTAATAAGAAGCTATAGTAATAAGAAGTTTTAATAATAAGAGGTTATTATAATAAGAAGTTAGTAGTATATAAGAATAGCAAGAAGCTATAGTATAGTTTTAAGAGAAAAAGGGGTTACTAGAGGAGTAGTAGGATAGTAGTAATAGTAATAATAATATATAAGAAACTATATTAATTAAAGTAGTATTGAAAGACTAGTAGTATATAAGAAGTAATATTAACTAAAGCGGTATATAAAAGGCTAGTAGTATATAAGAAGCTATAGTAATAAGAGGCTATAATAATAAGAAGTTATACTAATAAGAAGTTATACTAATAAGAAGTTGTTATAATAAGAAGCTATATTAATAAGAAGCTATAGTATAACTTTAAATATGAGGGGGATTACTAGAAGGGTAGTAGTATAGTAATAGTAGTAGTATTAATAGTAGTATAAGAGAGGTTATAAAAAAGTTTTAGTAACAAGAAGGTTTAGTAATAAGAAGCTAGTAGTAAATAAGAGGTTTTAGTAATAAAAAGCTAGTAGTATATAAGAAGTGGTAAATAAGAGGTTATAGTAATAAGGAGCTAGTAGTATATAAGAGATATTTAAGCAATTCTATAAATAGTACTACTCTTCTTACTATAGGAATAGAAGTTTAATAAGAATACTAGGGGTTTAGTTTAAATATATAAGAAGCATTAGAAAGCTACTAAGAAGGCTAGGATATATATTATGAATAAGGGATTAATAAGAGATTTAGGATTTAGGAATAGTTTTATACTAAAGCTATAAGACTATAAGGATATAGTTTATAAAGAGGGGGAATATATTAAGATATACTAGTAGCTCCTAGTTAGACTACTACTTAGTTATATATAAAGAGGGGTATTTAAGCTATAATAGCTAGGATCCTAATCAGAAGAATTAGATTCAAATATATTAATAACCTTATATTTATATTAAGATCCCCTATATAGATCTATTACTTAGTTATTATTCTATTCCTAATAAAAGGTTTAAAATAATATACCTATTAGAATAACTATATAAATCTTATAGTTATTTCATAATTATCAATTTCTATAGATTATTAGTTGAATTTTAATTGTTAAAAAGCACTTATATTTATCAAATTTATAAGTATAAATTTACTAATACTTCAAAACTTTCAAACTTTCAAAATTCTTATAGGAATCTTACTAATTTTACTCTAGAAGTATAATTTTAAATAACTCTTAAGATAAGCCTATTTAATTACTACTATAACCTTAATATATAGATAAATAAATATTACTAAGTAAGATATAGATAATAGTAATAGTTTTTATTATAAGACTTTTAGTCCAAGAATTTCTATTCTCTTATACTTTAAGGGTTCTCTAATATTTAATTTACCTTATAACTAAAATTCATCAATTTGAAATTATACTATATCAATAACGTAACATTTACTATGGTAGTAAATTATATTTATAATATACTAGAAATACTAGTAGTATTATAACTATTTCCTTACTAGTAGGCTTACAATATATATACTAATAACATATTTACTACCAAGAATCCTAGTCTATAGTGTAAATACTACTAATCTATATCTCTTTTTTTAATAAATTACTATAGAATATCTATGAGGTAGACCCTAGCTTAGTTTTATCATTCTAAAGAATTTCTATTAAATTTATCTAACTCTAGGTTTTTCCCTATATGTTTTTCAACTTAGAAGTAAGTCTATTTGAAATATACGAAATCTTATTTTAAACTAACATACTTAACCAATATATTTAGCTTCTTTAGTTTTGTATAGTTAAATATCTTGAATTATAATACTTTTACTAGAATTATATTTATTAAATATATCCCTAAAGCTATAAACTTTCTATTAATATTATATTAAAACTAATAATTAGCCTAACTATAGTTGTAAATATATTTCTTTATATAAAGCTTGATATATATAGATACTAGATATAAGTACCTAGATCTTATATAAAGATACTACTAAAAATAATACTAAAAACCAGTATTAGCTACTAGGCGAAGTTTGTATATTTCAATAAAAGTATATTGAGAAATAGAAAGTTATTAACCTTAATACCTAGTATTTCGACAGAAGCATTTTAGTAAATTAATTGACTCATTTAACAGCCTTTTTATATATATATTATTACTAATTCTAAACCTTAATCCTAATCAAGCCTTCTCTCTAATCTAAACCTCATTACCTTATCATCCTATAAACTAACCTTCTTTCTCTAATACTTTTACGATTTTTTACTGAATTTTTATTGATATTTTTATATTGAAGAAATTTAGTAGTATTATTATGGCGGCCGGCTAAACGTCGGGACGCACAGACATTTTCTGTTCGTAAAGCGGCGTATTACCAAAATGCCTCCGTCAAAATACTAGGAATCGTTGACCTTGTGGCTGTGGCAGTAGATTTTGCGGCCAAATCTGGTATAGCGGTCAATCATAGAAATTTGGCACGGTCCAAATAGACCTACTCCAATTTAGCGATTCACTCACTCAGTAATTAGCAGTTGAAAAATTGAGTGTGTCTATACTACGCTACCATAAACACGGTAGCTCGATTACCGGCTCACGAAACCGCAAGTCAAGTCAAGAAGAGACAAGCCTGCAGGGATTTTTCAAGGAGGAGAGGAGAAGGAGAAACAAACGACCAGGAAGGCTCGTGCCAAGCGCTACCATGTACGACACCATGTACGACGACGAGCTCAAGCGAAACACGAGCAGCGTTGCTGATTCTGCTGTTTCGTCGGATGGCTCCGACTGGGAGGACGCCGAGCCCGAAGAGGAAGAGACACAAACATTTATTAGCCTTTTCGATGACGCTGTCTTCCCAAGCCTCGATGCTATGCTACATCATTGCCGCGAGAAGCACAACTTCGATTTTCTTGCTCTACGCCGCCGCCTTGGCCTCGAATTCTTCGAAACCGTTAAGCTTGTCAATTTCAGTGAGCCGCCCGTCATTCCTTTACGAGACAACTCGTTGATCCCTATACAGTTCGTCAGCGGGTTCATGAGGGGGGCCTCCTGTCTGAGGCCGATGTTGCCGTCCGGGATTTCGCCAATGAGCAATACCTGAAGCCCTTTATCGAGGACGATGCTTTCATCATGGCTCTTACGGAACTGGACCTCAACGCCGATTTTGCGCCCGACGGTACCTATTGCCCAGGAACCCCGCAGTCGGCTCTTAGTAGGGAGGCTCAACTCCAAGACGAACTAGACAGGGTGAGGTCGCAATTCGCCAAGTATCGCCTCGCCGTTGAGCAGACTCTGGATCATCGCTGGGGAGACGATGTGAACGTCCCCTTAGCCACGAAGCCTGGCGAGGAGGAAAAGGCTGCACGGAAGGACGAGTCTCAGTACTATTGGGAATCATATGCAGGAAACGGTTTGTTCTTGACAAAGTGTTTCTGTAATGGCCAGTTTTGAACTGCCTGCTAATCAGTTCGATCGCTCAGATATCCACGAAACCATGCTCAAGGACACTGTGCGAACAGATGCTTACCGCGATTTCGTCTACAACAACAAGCACCTATTTAAAGACAAGACCGTTTTGGACATCGGTTGCGGAACCGGTGAGCATTCCCAGTCTCTTGTGGGCCCGCCAGCCTGCGCTTCCGTGTTACACTGGTCTAAACAATCTAATGCGTGGTAGGCATCCTCAGCATGTTCTGCGCAAAGGCAGGTGCAGCTCAGGTCTATGCCGTTGACAAGTCAGACATCATCGACAAGGCTCGGGCCAATGTCTACAACAATGGTCTCGCCAGCAAAGTGACATGCATAAGGGGTAGAATAGAGGAAATCGACCTTCCCGTGGGCCAGGTCGACATCATCATCAGCGAGTGGATGGGCTATTGTCTCCTATATGAGGCCATGCTCCCTAGCGTCTTGTGGGCTAGAGATCGTTACCTCAAGCCTGACGGTCTCCTTGTCCCAAGCATCTCGACCATCTGGGTTGCCCCGGTCTCTGACCCCGAGTATGTGGCAGATTCCATTACCTTCTGGGACGACGTCTACGGTTTTGACATGAAGACAATGAAGGCCGGCATATTTGACGAGGCCCGTGTCGAGGTCCTGCCAGAGGACTGTGTCTGTGGCTCTGCCTACGAGATCGCGTTCCTTGACCTGCACACGGTCAAGGCTGAGGACCTGAACTTTCAGGCAGAGTGGATCTCAACCGTTTCCAGAGACATACCTTCTCTCGACGGGTTCCTGGTGTGGTTTGACATCTTCTTCACTACATCACGAAACGACACGATATCACCCGATCTGCAGGTCAGGGCCGATAAAACAAGCGTAACCAGGCCAGGCGAGGTGGCCTTCACCACTGGTCCGTTCGGCCCCGCGACCCACTGGAAGCAAGGATTTCTTATAAATCAGCATCTTGAAGAGCAAGCTATGCTTAGCTCAGCAACCACGATCTCGGGCTCCATCGTTTTCCAGGCTCCCGAAAATAACCCCCGGGCGCTCACAATCAGCAACACGTGGGCTACGGCTGGTAACGGCGAAAGGACGCAGGTGTGGAGGCTCAGGTAATCGCTCGAAAGGATAGCTGCTCTCTTGTCAGAGATTACCCGCGTTATATAAATCCATGGACATCAATCGTCGCAGCGGGGAACTGAGCCTTCGATGTTCGGAAGCTAGCCGAGTTCAAGCTTGATGCTGGAGTGAATCGAATATGCGCCCTATTACCTGGTATGAGACACACAAACTCCATTCATGGGTGGTCGGATCGAGAGAGGCTCTGTTCTGAGCAAGTCAAATAAACCATTTGGGACACGTTGCATGCCGAGGACCACGCCAGGGGCTGAGGCTAAGTGACGAGGCAGTTTTATAAGTGCTGGCCAACATAAGTCAACCAGTTCGTCCCACTATTTGACCCATAAGAAAGCAATCATCTTGATAAATAAGACAAGAAGCCGAACATTATCTTGTCTAGCATTCCTTACGATAGTAGTCGGCGTGGTAACATAGATCGCTAGGGCATGGTAAGGTTGCCTACTAACACTGCAGAAATTCTCTACTTGTCTCTGTCTATGGCGGCTTCGCCTACTGCGTTATCACTACCGCTGTCGTCTTCCTCGCTTGCATTGTACTCGTCTTCGTCGTCGTCGTATTCATCCTCTCCGTCGGAAACAGTTTCTCCGAGTTTCTTGAGCTGGGCCTGGGTGCACCCACGTGTCAGTTTCTTTTAACCTCATCCCAGAGGTGCTACTAACCTTGTACTTGGCTACCTTCTCCTCCAGGTCACCAAACACCATTAGTAGATCATCAAGCTCGTTCTGCGTGGCCTTCTGGTCTTCCTCCGCTTTTTTGAGGGTCATGTCGGTCTGTGGCAGTCGATTAGAGCGGATCTTTGCAGTTGGGCCCCAAGATGTTGACACGGGGGTGATGCTAACCTGGGCTGACTTTTCCTGCATCCCAAGCAATTCCAGTTCCAGCTGCTTCACTCGGGTTTCGGCCTTGCTGCTAACGCGTTTTTGGGTCTCGATTTTCTTTTCGGCCTCTTCTTGAATATCCTGTATTTCTTGCATCTTTATTTTCTTGGCCTTGGGTTGAGTTAGCGAATGACATCTACCAGCGATCACTGACCAACCCTCATGAGATCAACCTCAAGCCTGCTAATGGTGGCCTTCAAATCGGCTATATCGGCCTCAGCCCGGTGTCGAGTACGGTCAGCATCTGACTCGGCCGCCTTGCGTGCGAGTACTAGTTGCTTGAGATGTTCGTCTTGTTGGGCGATAGACTGAGCCCTGGCCGCCTGTTGCAATTGCTGCTTCTCTTCCTCATGAACCTGTTCGAGTTTTGCAACTCGGGTGTCTGCGGCTCCCCGAAGGTCTTCAATCTGCTTTCTGTGCACCTCTTCGAGTGACAAGACCTCTGAATCAAATTTCCTTCGCGCTTCTTCCATCTGAAGTTGATGTTCCTGCTGCATTGAGGCAATCCTGCTCTGCAGAGCGCTTCTCAGAAGTTAGCCACTTGCCGATGGGCACGTTCTGAGTTTAAACCCACCGGATTTCCAAGTCGTACTGCTCCCGAAGACCATCATTAACTTGGTTCAACCTTGCCAATTCTAGTGCCGATGTCTCCCGCGTCCGTCGGTGATCCGCTTGTTCTTGGCCAATCTGTCGGCCAACCGTCTCCAAACTACTTGAGGCCCGCTGCAGAGCCTGTTCCCGTTCGTGCAACTGGCTCCGCAAAGAATCGACAAGCTCCCGAGAAACACCTTTCTGGATACCATTGGTAACCACAGAGATCTCGAGACCTGGATCTCTGTCAATACAGCGCAAAATGCGGCTATAATTGTCTTTGAGAAAATGAACAAAAGTAGCATCAAAATAAACATCAGGTAGTTTGCCCGAAGTGGAGTTGCTGAGTTTCTGAGGTAATACCTCAAAGTCCCTGACAAAGGCGCAGCTCCTCAATCTGGACAGCTTATCCATGTATCTGTCACGGCCCATGCGAGACACCAGAATAGAATGAAGGCTGGACCGTGGGATAGGCGAGTCTTTGGTCGAGAATTCGTAGAGCACGCCGAGCAGCATAGCGCAGAGGCCCTGGACGATGTCAGAGGGGTGGGGGTGGTTGACAGCTTGGATGAGACTCTGCGTGTTGCTACCCTCGTCTAAAAAGTCGTTGACGGCGTCAAGATCCTCAAAGAGCCAACCGAGAAGCAGCATCAGGTAGCCAACGATGACTCGGCTGTCTTCTTCACGATTGAGACCCGAGATGAGATGAGCAGCGACAGTTTGAATGCTTGTGACAACTTCCTCTCCGCTATCCGCGTCGCCTTCCGTGACGGCCATTGCCAGGCTCTTGGCTTCCGGGTTGTCGAAAACCAGGTGAAACATGATCGTCGCCGCAAACCAATACCGATAGGGATTTGAGCTAGCAGCGTCGGCAGGTGGTCGCAAGAGGACTGTAAGGACGTTGGCCGTCTCGTCGGCACCCGTCTTGTAACCCTCGATGGCCCTTTTGAGAAAGTGTAGCCGAATGTCGGCATGGTTGTCCAAGTATGCCTTGAGGCATTCACACGCCGCCAGTCGCAAGTCGAATGCTTCCGGCTCCTGCGCGCTCAAGGTTAGGTCCAGCAAGCCATCTATCACGTAGACCCGGTGGAGGTCATTCGCCTGGCCGCTTTCAACCACTGAACGATGGTCAAGCGGCGACAGTACTTGGAGCTGTGCGAAGCGCTCCTGGAGAGTGCTGTTTCCTCTAATGATGTCGGAGCAGGTCACGAGAGCCTGCACTCAAATTGTTTAACGCCACAGCACGGTCATCGAAATGGGAGACGACCAACCTCTGCCTTGATTGGGATTCGCGCCACACGGCTGAAGGCCAGTTGGAGCGCATGATATAACAAGCCGTGCTGCGAGAAGGCGAGCTGGTTTTGTTTGGTTCCAGCAGCCCCTGCTACAACAAATAAACGCACAACAGCTAGAAGGGCATAGATGTTTCGATTCTGCTGTAATTGTGCCCAGCTTGCAATCTCTGCCTCCTCCCGCTGAGCCTGCTCTGCGCCTTCTAGCAAGATGGCCAACCGGCGAGTGCCTCCCGACTCGCGGAACAAGGATTGATTGGATGGGTTCCTCCTAAGCAGGTTTGCAAGTAAAATGAGGCAATCCTCAACCACTCTATCACCCTCTAGCAGGTGACCTTCAGAGCCAATAACGTTGAAAAGACGATCAAAGGCGTTCTCAAAAGCTACTAATTTCTGGATGTCGGTGGAGGAGGGCGTGAGGTATGTAAGAAGGGCGATTGCCTCGTTACGCACAGCTTCGCGGGTGTCATCGAGTACAGCAACCAAGCGTGATATGCCTAACGGAGCCGTAAAAACGCACTCCTCGGTGCGTTCGGTTCGGGAGGAGAGGATGGCGGCAAGAAGTTGCAAGGAGTATAGGCGGGAATAGAAGTCGCCCGATTCAAGAAGGTTAAGGAGGAGAGTAATGTTCTCCTGTCGCATTGTGAACTCGTCCGCAAGCCATAGAGCGATATCTTCGGATGCTTCAGGGCTTTTCTCGTTCGGGCTAAAGAGCATTAGTAGCGTCTCAAGCACAACCTTGACGGTGTCGACATCTTCAGCATCTCGGCTCAGACTGCCAATGAGACTGCGCAGAGCTCCAGAGGCGACTGATGCTGGGAAGTCTTTGGCAAAGCTGCGTAGTCCAAGTATGGCGGCACGACGATCCTCGAGTAGAGTGGCTGAACTCAGACGGCCGCTCAGGACGGTAATGGTCTCACCGACCGATTGCTTAGCCGGAGCTGTGGGAATTGAAAACATTCTGATTCGTCCTAAGCGTCAGCCATTAGCCTTAGCAGAGCTGCCATTGACAGAGGACGAGAGAGGCAGGTCATCAGTAGGTCTGGAGGCGGCCCGGAAAGACAGTCGCCGAGGGACAGACACTAAGTATATTGAAGAAGTTAACGTGATTCTATAGGGAAAAAACAATGTACCACTTGAAATTACAGCTACTATAATCGAGATATACGATATGAGGTTGAGGATAGTAGTTATAATAGTTAAGAAAAACTTATCTTATAGTTATTTTTAGTAATAGATAAATATAAAGGAACTCTTACTTTTATATATATTTAACTATATTTTTATAGTTAAAAATAATAATCCGTTCTATTTAGTTTAAATAGTATTTTTAATATTAAAATTGAATAGATAAATTCTATTAGTTCAAAGAGAAATTATTAAGATATTTGATAATCTAGTATAATATACCAATTGTTTAAAAAACTAAATATTAGTTGAATTATATTTGAATATTAATATTCTATAATAAGAAAAAACTTAATACCTCACTTTATATTATAACTACTAATAGATATATTATCTTTTGAAGTATAACTATTACTTTCTTATTATACTAATTAATACTACTAGTTTCTAATTAGTTTAATAATAAATTTCTTATAATTATAATATTCTTATCTTTATTATATGTAATTGTAAATAAAGGTTTTATATATATTATAAATAATTGAATATGATTATTAGTATTATAAAGAAGTTGATTTTAAGTAGTTTATATGAAATCACTTTTATAAAAATAAAGCTAATACTAAGATTTAATTAATATAAATTCTATTTTTAGATATACTATTAATAGTATAGAAGTAACTAATAGCTTACTTCCTATTAAAGTATTATTATAAAGATATACCTTATAGCCTATATAGAAAGCTAGAATAACTAAGATTAGACTATATATTATATAATATAATAACTTAAAACTACTATAAGATAAAAGCTTTCTTATAACTACTACTAGTTAGCTTATTAAGTTGAAATCTTATAATTAATAGAGACTTATTTTTTACTATTATTCTTCTTTCCTTTATCAGGCTTTTAGTTATTCTTTTATAATTCTTTAACTTCTACTTCCTAGAGTAATAAGACTAGGACTTTGGTAATAGCTTTATAATAAATAGTTGCTAAATATTTAGCGTTTATATTGAAAATAATTATATCTAAATATGCAGTTTCTATAGTAGTATCTATAGTTACGCCTTCTAAAACTACTAGTAAATATATAGCAATACTTATACTACTTAAACCTTAAGTAGCTACTAGTAAGTTAGTAATATAGTAGGTTATATTATAATATTAATATTAATACCTATACTATAAGGAATACCCCCTTTGGCAGTTAATAAGTCAAATAATATGACAGCTACTAAATAAAGTAATATTACTATAGTATTATTTATATACCTTCTTGAGTAATAGTCTTCTTTTATAGAAATTATATTAATATAGCTACTTAGTGCTAACTTATTAGTAATCTTAGTACTATTCATTCTAAAGACTCTAACATTTACTCTTAATTATAAAGATTACTTAAAACCCCTTAGTTACCCTTATAGTCTTCTTTATAAAAATACTACTCTATATGAAATTGAAAATTAGCTAATAGTAATCTAAGATAGCTATATTCTATAACTGGAAGCTTTTAAAATATATAAGATTTAGTACTTATCTTATAGTTAGTATATTTCTTCTATACTTAGTAATATAATTGCTATTATATATTATTCCTAGACTTTATATAGGCTGACGTTATAATATTCATTTACTAGTTATCAATTAATCCTACTTTATAAGAGTTATACTTATATTATATACTTTATATATTTCAATATAAGAATTAGTCTTTACTAAAGTTCTGTACTAAATAGTCAGCAATTGTTTAAGCCTTAAATATCCCTATAAAAATATTAAGACTTTAGACTTTTACTTTCTTCTATTACTCTAAGGTTAAATCATAATAATGATTATAATATTAGAAGTTTAACAATTAGATATCTAGAGTTATAGCTTTAATAGTTAAATATCTTTAGGAGATTCTATATAACTATTATAAAAATCTCTAAGAAGAAAGCTTTAATAATATTAAGAATATTACTATTAAAGAGTTAGTATTTAAGTATTATAAAGAGACTAATACTCTAGAAGGCTTCTTAGTAAAAAGGTTATACCTTAAGGATTATTTCTTATGTGAAATATATAGTAAGTTAGGCTATATTATAACTACTTATTATTATAATAAATTCTATATATTCTACTAGAAACTAAGCTATCCTATAAGAGTATATTATAACTACCTTACTACTAAGTCTATAGTAAAAAGCCTTAGAAGTTATATAGAAATTATAAATCATTAGATAGTAGTATATAGTAAAAATACACTTAAGAGTAATTAGCTAGTGGGTATATACTAATACTTTAGTAGTCTAATTAGTTATAAGAAGTTCTAAATACTTAATTGGTATTAAGATATCTTATAGGAAGCCTTATATATAAGAAAGAGTTAGATATTTTGATTTAGCCTAAAGATCCTAGTTAATATATTAGCCTTACTAGTTAATATACTAAAGCTTCGCTAATAAATAGGAGACCTCATAAATTAATAAACTTATAGGAAGCCTTATTAACTTAATATAATAATAAGAGCTTTATATATTAATATATATATAGGAAGAGCTTTATCTATTGATATATATATAATAAAAACCCTTTATTTCAACTATTATCCTATTATCTCAACTATTATTCAAACTGCTAAATAGCTGGTAACTAGCTAGCGAAGCTACTTAGAAGTAGCTATATAGTAATTATAAGCCTTAGGGATTAAGACTTATAAAAAATAGGATAGTTATAAATATATACCCTATAGTTTATATAGAAAGATAGAATAATTAGGATTAGATTATATAATATATAATATAATAGCCTAAGGTTACTATAAGATAAAAGCCTTCTTATAGCTACTACTAACTAGCTTATTAAATTGAAGTCTTATAATCTATAGAGACTTACCTTTTATTACTATTATTCCTTCTCCAGCTAGGCTTTTAGCTATTCTTTAATAATTATAAATTAATATATAATAGATTATAAATATATATTATAATATATAGGAAGAACTAATAGCTTACTTACTCTCTATTATAACTATTAGTAGATATATTACCCTTTAAAGTATAACTTTAGCCTTCCTATCCTTCTACTAATTACTATAATTAGCCCCTAGGTAATCTAAAGCTATACCCCTTATAGCTATAGTTAGTATACTTATCCTATATTAACTTTATTAATACTAAATAACTAATAACTCCTTTTATAACAACCTTATACCCTCACGCCCTCATATCTTTATACCTTTACGCCCTTATGCCTTTATAGCTATTAATATATAATTTAAATATCTCGAGATATTTAATTGCTACTAACTACATTCTATTCGAATATTCATCATAACCTCAATATGTTCAACCTTAATATTTTTTAAACTAAGCTCTACTTACTCTTAAGATAAAACTTCATATTACTAATATAATAGTTCTCTATTATTAATATAAGCTAATTTATAATTTCTATATAAATATAATAAGACTAAGCTTATTTTTATTAGTAAATAATCTTACTATATTAAATATAGCTAATATATAAGTAATATTTATATAGATATAAATATATTTAGTATAATTAGATAACTTTCAAAACTCTTATAATTATATTATTATAATCTTTTAAAATATCTAATAATTAGTATTATAATAAGATAGTAATACTAAAGTATTATCTATTTAATATTTAGTTTATAATAATACTAGCTTAGTATAGTAGTTCATAGGATAGTTAGATAATTTTCTTTTAAATATTTATGAACTATTTACTAATTATAGTGTTCAGAATGATTTTCTTAAGACTTAGTCTAATATACTAATAGTTTTGATTATAATAATTATAATTAGATATTTCTATATCTATCTTGAAGTTTGTCTTTATAAATAGCTATATAGACTTTGAAGAGATTTTGATTTTATTATCAAGGTTGTAGAAGAATAATAAATTATAAAATACATAGTATTTAGTATTCTATTTTATTCTGTTTTTAAGAGGTTTTTAAAAGTTGTTATTTTTATAACTTTAGTAGTTACTTTTAGTTATATATATTAAGCCTTAGGTTAATTAAGGCTTCCTCTATATCCATTATTATTATAAGGTCTTCTATTACTATAGGATTAAATATTAGAATTAGGAATATTAATATTTATAATAATAGGTAATTTTACTATTATTTTTATCAGTTATAAGTTAGTATTAAGATAAATACTATTATTAAGTAAACTTTATAGTTAAATCTATATAAAGAGTAAAAAGCTTAGATATTGTTCTAAATATAGAATAAAAGTAACTAAATATTATATGATATATTATTATTATAGAAGGAGGTAATAGCTTGCTAAATTGTAACTATTAGTAGATATATTACCTCCTGAAGTATAACTTCAGCCTTCCTACGCCCTACTAACTACTATAACTAGCCCCTAGTTAATCTAAGGCTAAACCCTTTATAGTTATAGTTAATATACCTATTCTATATCAATCTTTTTAATAATAAATGATTAATAACTCTTTCTATAATAACCATATACCTTCACGCTTTTATAGTTATATATAATTTGAATATCTCGAGATATTTCATTACTGCTAACTATAAGTATTCTATTTAAATATTCATTATAACCTTAATATCTATAACCTTAATATCCCTACTATAGACTAAGTTCTACCTATTTGTAAGATAAAACTTTATATTATTAATATAAAAGTTCTTTATATTCAATATGAATTAACTTATAATTTCTATATAAGTATAATAAGACTCAAACTACTCCTATTAGTAAAGAATCTTAGTATATTAAGTATAATTAATATTTAAATAATACTTATATAAGTATAGATACTTCTAGTATAATTAAATCGTTTTTAAAAT
Organism: Colletotrichum sidae; assembly: GCA_004367935.1. Taxonomy (NCBI): domain Eukaryota; kingdom Fungi; phylum Ascomycota; class Sordariomycetes; order Glomerellales; family Glomerellaceae; genus Colletotrichum; species Colletotrichum sidae. The sequence goes on along the minus strand of QAPF01000773.1, from coordinate 2,330 downwards.
TTATATAATGATATTATTATAATATTGTAAGGTATCTAGTGACTAATATTATAGAAAGATATTAATATTAAAGTATTATCTAATTAATACTCCGTTTATAATATTACTAGCTTAATATAGTAGCTTATAAGATAACTAGATGATTTTCTTTTAAATATCTATAAGCTATCTATTAATTATAGTATTAATAATGATTTTATTAAAACTTAGTTTAATAGATTAATAGTCTTAATTATAATAATTATAATTAGATATCTCTATATTTATTTTATAGTTATCTTTTTGTAAGTAGTTATATAGATTTTAAAGAGATTTTAGTTTTATTAGAAGGTTATAAAAAGTAATGAATTATAGAATACCCAGCTTTCAGTGTTCTATTTTATCCTAATTTTGAGAAGTTTATAAAAGTTCTTAATCTTATAATTGTAGTAGCTATTTTTAGCTATATATATTAAGCCCTAGCTTTAATAAAGCTTTTCCTAATTACTATTATAATGTCTTCTACTACTATAGGGTTGAATCTTAAATCCGGGCGTATAATTATCTATTATAATAAGTTATCTTATTATTACTTCAATTAGTTATAAGCTAGTATTAATATAAATACTATTGTTAAATAGAATTTATAGTTAAATTTATATATAGGGTATAGAGCTTAGATACCATTCTAAGTATAGAGCAAAAGTAACCAAATAATAAATATCTATATCTTATCTTTAAAGATATTGTAATTTTTACCTATATATTTATCACTTAATTAGTATACCTTACTAAATAATACCTTAACCTTCTTATAAAATTAATTAAAAATAATATACTACTTTAGAAATATCTAATAGATGTTTTTAAAATATACATAAAACTTTAAAAACCTGTATAATTCTATTTATTACTATTCTCTCTAATTAGAATTATTCCTTATAATAAAAGTTTATATACACATAATTATCTAAATATTTAGTTTAACTAATTATAAACTTAGTATTAATATACTCCTATTAATTAATATTAATAGTATTATTTATACTAGAATTATCTCTACTTCTAAGCTTTCTAGTATAAAAAGTTATTATTTCTTAATAAATATAAACTTTCTAACCTTTAAGAATTACTTAATATACCCTAAGTTCTTCCCAATCTCTTATTTTAAATAATAATAATCCTTCTAATTAGTTTTAATACTTTCTACTATCTATTAGATTAATATATCCTTATTAAATACTTCTACTAACTTCTCCTTTATTATCTCCTTACCTATAAGTAAGTATATTCCTCTACTAATAAAATAATTTTTAAATAATTATAATACCCCTCTTTCTATTATATTAGAATATACTTCTTTTTAATCTTACAAGGCTTTTTAATAAATATCTTATAAATCCTTAAAATAGAAATCTTATTCCTTCTATATTTATATATAATAATAGATATATATATTATGAATACTTATATCTTTATTAGAAGGTATAACTTATTCTTTTTATTATTTAAATATAACTTTTTAATATATACTAATTAGTATTTTTATTCTAGTTTGTTAGAATACCTTTTTATACTTATTAGTATAAATTATTATATTCTAATTACCCTATATTCCTCCAGGATTATTAATAGGATCTAATGAAGAAGATATAGTTTAGAATAATAAATTAGGAGAATATTTATAGTTAGTATAGTTTTACTATATTTCAATTATAAGTATTTCTTTAAAAACTACAACTTTAGAAGTATATATATTTACTAGATAAATTATAACTATTAGGTAGAAGTTTCTTTCTAATAGAATTTTATATATATCTCTTAATTTAAGCTTTTAATAGTTCTTAATAATTTCTTAAAATAGACTTCTATCTAGTTGTTATATTTAATAATATACCTAATAATATATATAAAATAATATTATTAGTTAGAACTAAAGAAGAAATCATTATAATTATTAAACTAATCTTTTTAATATGATTGTATATTATAACTATATAAATATACTATTAATAATAAATAGAAGTAATAAGAGATAGAAACTAAATATTATAAATTATTATTATATATAATAATTAATAAATAAAATAGTACTCTCTTTTAGTATCTTATAGAAAATAGTTTTAAGAATAATAGTTACTATACTTATTAGATAAATAGTAATATATATTATATTAAATTAATATATAATAATTCCTTTTTATACTATTTCCTATATTTATCTTTCTTCTTTATACTTTAAATCTTATTATTAATTATTAAGAGTTTTTCTTTTCTTAATTTCCTTTTTCAATATTATATTTAACTAGATAGTAATATATTTTAATATCTATTAGTTTTTCTTATATTAT
>QAPF01000772.1:0-18643 GCA_004367935.1 Colletotrichum sidae | reverse complement strand
GTATATATTATATATAACTAAATATAACTATATATACTACGTAAAACTTTATTTTAAGTAGTTTAAATAAGGCGAAGACTATAGAGATAGTACTAGCACCTAAGGTTTAGCTAGTACAAATTCTACCTTTCAAACGTATTATTCCTAATAGTATTAACTATTATAGCTATAGTATATAAGGTGTTGTAATTATAGCATATATAGCTTGAACTACTTCTAATACCTTATAAAAAAGTAAACCTCTATACCTTTATTTTATTTACTTAAGAATTACTAAAGATAAAAAAATAAAATAAGTATACATTTATAAAGCGATTTTTATACGATTTATTTATATAGAAATATTATATAACTTCTCATTACTTCTATTAGAATAATAGAAATAGAAGTTCTTTATATATTAGAATAAATCTAACAGTACAAACTCTACTTCTTAAGCATATTATTCCTAATAGAAGTACTTACAACTTTTACCTACAGCCTATAGATAAAAAGATCATAAGATTATTCTACTTAAATAGACATCTCAAACCTTCCCCACCTTAAGACTTTACTGAAAAGCTCTAAATTACATACTAACCCCTTATAAATAGCTAATATTAAAATACTAATAATTACACTTAACTTAATTTTAAAATAAGATACTCCCCAATAGCTACTATTGAGAGGCTAATAACTACTTTTAACTTTTTACTTAATAAGAGCGTATTTAGTAAATATAACCCCCTTAAGCCTTATAAATCCCCTCCCTTTTAATTACTAGAGTTTATAGTATCTCTAGCCTCTTATAGATACTTGAGACCCTCTCTAATTCCTACTAAAGCTCTGATCTATATACCAAACCCCTTACAGATAGCTACTATTAAGATACTACTAACTATATTTAATATAGCTTTGAAATAAGATACTCTATATAACTATACTAGGTTTAGACCTTTAGTATAACTAAAAAGACCGTATTTAATAGATATATTTAAAAGTCTATATAGCTTCTTGAGATCCCTCTATATAGTTTAAATATAATAACTACTTTTTTCTATAGCTCTTAAGGTTCTATAAAGGTAATATGATAACTATTTTTTCCTATAGCTCTTAAGGCTTTATAAAGACTATAGTTATACTAACCTCTCGAGGTATAACCTATAGTAAGAACCTTCTCCTATAGCTTCTAATAATAACTCTAGAAACTACTAGAAAGTATATAATATTACTACCCTCTTGAAGTAATATTCCTATAACTATATAGTTATAGCTTTTTAGCTTTTATAGCTATATAGCCTTATAGCTATACAGCTATATAGTTTTAAGTTTGAAAAAAGCCTTATATCCTTTTAATTTCTAATACTTATATAAAGAGATCCCAGCAATTAATATAACTACTATAATTATATAGAAGGATAAATAGGTAATAAGTTTAATAGTAAAGAAAGCTATTAAAAAAGATAGTATTTTATAGCTAGCTATTCAGGTTTTTTATAATTAGATAATATTATTATAATATAAATAAAAAGTTACTAGTATTAGTTTATTTATTACAAACTACTATATTATAGCGCTATTAGGTAAATAGTCAGCCTGTATAGTCTGTATATATTATATAGTTAATACTAGCTATATAGTTATATAGGCTATATAAGCTCTATTTCCACTTATATAGTACTTCGTACTATATAATATAATAATAATAATAATGAATAACTAGAATACTACTTTATACCTATATAGTAAGATCATATATAGTATGTATTACCCTCTAGATAAACTAATAGTAAGCTATTAGCACTTCTCAATAATTTTAATTATAACTAAATCTTTAGTAATAATAAGTCTTTTTAAGAACTATATAAATAATTTAGAAGTAAATAGAGAGTATCTTATAAATTTATTAAAATTATAAAATATTTTCTCTTTAAAATTCTAATTATTAAATATATTTCTATTGTTTTAAATAATAGTTTTATTATTAATGATCTTATTTAAAATAAATAAAATCGTGTCTTTGACTGCTTTTTATATAAATTTAAAATTATTAAAAGATATATTGGAAGCAATATAGGTTTTTTCAGGAGAAATATAATAAATTAGAAAAGATATCTTGAAATCTATATATAAATGAATAAACTAATAGGAAAAAGAAACTCCTAGAAGAATTATATGTTATTTTATAAATACCTGAAGCGAAAGAAAAAAGGGGCAAAATTTACTTATAGAATAAAACTACTAGTTTATATTAAAATCTAAAAGTTTTCTACTAATAAAATAGCAAATATCAAAGTTGAAATTAATATTACTTAACTAATTATAATACCTATTTCTTCAATTAATATTTCTTATTTAAAAGATATAGAAAGAAAATGTTAAAGTATTATTATTTTCTTAGACAATTTATAGATAAAAGAATCTGTTTTTAAACTTACTTATACAACTTGAATAAATAGAAACAAAATCTAGAGATTTTCTCTAAAAAGATATATTAGATTGAAAGAAATATCTTTGTACAGATTTATATTAATATACTCCTATCAGGTATCTAGTATCTCTATAGCCTCGTGAGCGATTTTAGATTAAATACTAACAACACGATTAAGTCGATAGTATGTCTCGTTGTCCTGCTATCCGTATATCAATTTGATTTGAGCTCCGCTGGGGGCGACTGTAATAGCCGCTGCATTCCGTGCAGCTTTCTTTTCCGGGTGCCTTCTCGCCCAGAGCTGGTCGCCGCGGCACCCCCTGCACCCAACTGAAAGCCACAGCCCGCAATGCGGTGACATTAGTGTAGACGACGTCCGTCTATGACAATAACGGCGATTGAACGACCATTATCACGGGCATAAACTCAGAGAAAAAGAGCAAACCGGAACGATCCCAAGTCATAGTCGAGGGATCAGTCGACACCCGCCATACCCAGCCGACGAGCTGCCGATTCACCACAATGGATGCGCCCATTCCGAAGCTCGCGGAGCTCCTTCGCCATCCGGACGATTTAGACAAGATTCTTGGCCTGAAACAAGAATTTTCCCGCAAAAAGGCTGCCGTCGATTCCCAGCTTCGCAGTGGCCTGCGCGAGCAACTCGAGACCACCCAGTCAGGTATGACGGGCCTGACGGACGGTCAGAAGACGGTGCAGCAAATTAAGGAGGAGATGATCAAGATAGATCGCTTGTGCTCTGAGTCACAGAACATGATCAAAGATTTTAACAGCATAAACCTGGTGTCCCAAGCGCATCGAAACTTTGGCGCTGTCGAGGCCATGCGAAAGAACCTGGAGACCTTCAACGAGCGACTAGCTATTGCCGAGCGACTGTTGGAGGAGGACAGTGAAGACAAGGAGAACATGCCAAACCTTCTCCCCGTGCACTATGAGCTTACGAAGCTGAGAAATATCCGAGACGACGCCATGGAGCAGATTCAGAGGGCTGAAGATCCGGGTCTGGAGTCGACGCTGGAGGATTACTTTCAGCGGCTAGATGACATGATTGGCTGGTTTGACGAACACATTGGCCTCCTTGCTCTGAACCTCGTCAACCTGGTTGTCAACGACAATAACGGGCTGGTGGTGCGATTTGCGGTGGTTATCGAGGCGGAGGAGAAGAGCGATCAGAGGGTGTTGGCTTTACAGGAGGCCTTGAAGGACCACAAGGAGATGGCCACCCGGTTCCAAAGCATCACAGACGGTGCAAAGAGGGTTCGTGGCTACAAGGGGAAATTCACAGAGGCCATCAAAATCAGCGTTGAGGGGCAGTTCAACGAGTCCAGGGGCGAGTTCCTGGATGATCCGTCGTCGCTAGACAAGATCCTGAAGTGGTACTTCAACGATCTCAACGCCGTCAAGATTGGCATGACTCCGCTGATGCCCAAGAAGTGGAAAATCCTCAAGACGTACGGCGACATTTACCACCAAACAATGCACGACTTCCTTGTGGGCATGATTGACGACCCAGAATCGAGCTCAGCGAATACACTGGAAATCATCAATTACCCGGAAAAGTACTACAAGAAGATGAAGAAGCTAGGTTTCAAACAAGAGGAACTTTCACCGCATGTCATCGACACAAGGGAGACAGAGCTTGTCCGCGACTTCCGTCAGCTCATCATCAAGTTCCTGGACGAGTGGATAGAGCGCATCTTCAATGCGGAGCAAAAGGACTTTGCCGAGCGCAACGTGGAGGGATCTAACCTGGACCAGGACGAGTATGGCTATTTTCGGACCAAGAATCTTGTCGACATGTGGCGCATGCTGCGTGAGCAGGTGGATGCGGCGGCCAACTCGAAGCGCATGGATGTCATCGAGGGCGTCATTGACGCCATGTTCATGCGGCTGCGGGGGAGACAGCAGTCGTGGCAGAGGATGCTCGACGAAGAAGCAATCAAGTTCGAGACTGGGAAGGCTCCCGAGCTCGAGGGATTTCAACCTTTGCAAGACTGGCTTGTGGCCACAGCCAACGATCAGATCGCGTGCGTCGACGACAACGAAGAAGAGAACAGATTTGGATACCTCTCCAACTTTCGACAAAAATTCGAACCAATCGTTTCGCCCGCGTACATGGAGCGCGCCGAGGGTGAGGTCGAGCTCCTGAGGGATGGTTACATAGACTTCAGCACTTGGTGCATCACCAAGTTCGTCCAGCTAGTCTTCTCCGTCGATTTCAAGCTGGTGATGCCGGATTTCTTCACGCCCAAGTGGTATACGAGCACGGCCATGAAGCAGATGGTGGTTACGTTTGAGGAGTACGTCGGCGACTACCGCCAGGTGCTCCATCACTCCCTCGTTGACATCTTCACCGAAATCTTTGCCGACGAACTCCTCGTGCGATATCTGTCGTCTGTCCGCAACAAGGGTGCCAAGTTCCGTCGCACGGACCCGTTCCAGGAGAAGCTCTTCAATGACATCTCGACAGCCTTTGAGTATTTTGGCGCTCTGCTAAACCCCGACGTCGGTAGCTCGGTCAAACAAACGTGGCGCGTGACAGAATACTTTCTGCAGCTCATCACCGTCGAAAAGGACGCGCTTCCCGACGCCTACGAAGCTTTCAAAAGCGCACATTGGGATCTTCAGATCAGCTGGGTGGAAGCTGTGTTGCGGTCCCGCGATGATTTTGAGAGAAGCATGCTCAACGCTGTCAAAGCCAAGGCGGCCCAGATTGAAGTCATCAGAGGTCCCGAGACGATCATGAGCAAGGTCAAGTAAGAGTCTGAAAGAACGGCAAGTGGAAGCGAAATCGCCTTCTCTGCGCACGGGCTTCAGGAAATCGAACACTACGAAACGAACGAACGACAGGCAGTCCCAGACAGCTACAGCGGCAGCAATGGAACAAACCTAACGGTAGCGACAAGGTTTCCACTTCTAGGCGACAATGCTTCGTCGGATCCTCCTCGCGAGGCCTCAGGTAACTCTTAATCTGCGAAGATCGCGGCCGGGGTTGTCGGTCCCCAGTTGCTGGGGTACTTGAGTCGAGGTCATCCCATCTCGCTCTCCCTCGATTAACGAACGAGAAACTCCATCTGCATGTGAAGAGAACTCAGCAATGGACGAAGCCTGGTGCAGACATGAGCTGTGTTGGAACAATCAAGGTTTCAATAGCACTTCGCCCTGCTGGTGCTTGCAAACGTGCATGCTTGCGCAAATCAGGAGAAGAGAAATTTCGTGGATAATTCAGAATTTGTACAGAGATATCGGAATACTTCAGGACTGTGCCAAAACACGTATCCTACATCTACATTAAATGCCAAACGCCAATCGGTGTGCACTGCCTCGTACACACACGCGTACCTTGGCTGAGAGGATGAACGAATTCATGACACGAGGATTTCGCGTCTATGGTGAACAAATAAAACCTGCAACGCTTGCTATCACGGACATAGTGCCAGTCCGCCTCCCAAAGAAATGAATTATTGCTGGTATGTGCTGTCTAGTTGCGCCGGTGGGCGGCAGTCTCACGACTGGCTAGCAAGGTAGTTTGCAGCCTTGATATTGAAAGGTCAGTCACGTTCCAAAACAAACGAACCTATGCACCGATCAACATACCCTCTCGAGATTGTAATCGTATTTCTCCAGTGCCAAGAGAGAGTCTTCTCTCGAGTATCCCATGCTAGTGAGGTTCTTCAGTATAGGATCGTCGTGCTCTCCCCCTTGGGTCAGAGCCCGGCCAGGTGCAGGGCGGGATTCCTGGGCGGTACCAGTTGCGGCACCGGACGGCGGGCTGGCTTCGTTAGGAGAGTCGAGAGTGGCAAAGATGGCGTCCCAATCCTGAGGGTCGACCGCTGGCGCAGCGGAAAGTTTTGCTGCTGCGGCGTCGATTGTTGTGGCAGGATTCGATGAAACGGAACCGAGGTCAAAGCTACTCTCCTGTCCGAATGTCGTGGACTCGGTCTTAGCCTGGCTGGGAGGAGGGCTGCTATCAAAGACGGGATTGAAGTCGTCTAAGCCGGACCTGGAAATCGTCTGGAAATCGTCGTCGGCAGAGCCCTCCTTGGCATCTTCGAGACCTTCAAAATCATCATCCAATTCGTCGAAGGACGACTGCGCCTTGGGCGCCGTGGGTCTGGCAGGAGAAGCGGTTGCGGCCACCTGAACATCTGCGGGCACCGTAGTCTCGGACGCTGCCGGTGCTACAGTAGCCGTGGGGGACAGCGGCTCGCTGGCGGGACTAGCAGGAGTCGCAGTCTCCGTCGCGGAAGCAGAGATTGCGGCACCAACTGGAGATGTCGTCTCATCGGACGCGTCGATTTTTTCAACCTGAGGGGATGCGGGAGCAAAATCGTCTTCAAAACCCCGGCGCTCGCTCGCGCTGTCGGAGTCGTCGTCCTCGCGATCGAGCTCAGAGATTGGGGGAAATTCAGAGTCAAAGGCTGAAACAGACTTGGCTGCGTCACCACCACCGGGCTTGTCCGAGCCTTTCATGGTGCTGGTAAAGCTAGCAAAAGCGTCTTCGAAATCCGCCTTTGCCTTGCTCTGATCCATGGCGGCGAAAGGGTCAGACTCTACAGCGTGGCTATCAGTCAAAAATGCCGGCGCGGCGGCACTGCTCAGCGCGTGTGCATCATTGGGAGCGCTCGCCGTCGAGGCGGAAGCTGTGCTTTCCCCCGTCGGGGTAGGTTCGACAGGGAACGCACCAGGTAAAGAACTTGCCAGGGCGGCGTCGCCGAAGCCCACAGCTCCAGAGGCAGGCGGCGATGCAGCGCGAGAAGAGTTGAGCGGCTCAGAGGGCACAGCGAATGGAAGTGTGCTGGAGCTGACTTCTTGATGCGAGTCAGCGGGCACAGGTTGCTCAGTCGCAAGAAGGGCCTGGCGGCTGACGTGGGTTGGGGTTGATGCAGGCGGCGTCGAGGCACCGGTGTGCTGTGCATTGAACGATGTAGGAGGTGGCGGGGTGCTGGTGGATCCGGTTTGGGGGAAAGCTGGACCGAAAACGTCGTCAAAAGACTTGTCACCACCAAAAGGCTTGCCCTGCGGCGGCGAAGCAAAGGCGCCCATGATATCGGTACTACCAGTCCGTCTAAAAAAAGGATTGTTACCGCTCGCTGTCGAAGGAGTAGGGCTTGCGACCTGAGCCGATGTTGTGACCGGGGAGCCAGTATTGGCCTGACGGTCCTCACTACCCTTGGCCAGTTCAGTCAGTTCAGTGTGTAGTTTGTCGCGTTCAGCCTCGTTGGTGACCAGCTGTTTCTTGTTTATCGCAACGAGCCCCTTTTGCTGACGAGCTTCGGACCTCAGCTTTTCAATCTGAGGCTTGAGCTGGGCGATCTCGGTGTTCACAGAGCGAATCTTTTCCTTCAGATTAGCATTCTCCTGTTGGTCAGCCTGCAACCCCGCAAGAACCTGCTGATGTTGCGTCTGCAAGTCCCGGTAAGTTCCATCCAAGTTCATGCACTCGGACTGGAGCTTCTTGGTTTCGTTTCTCGACGCGTTCAGCTGCGTCTGCAGGGCCTCAACGTCCTTGGCTTCCTTTTCGTACATGGTGCGAAGTTGTGCTAGGCGTTGCTCAAAATTCTTCTTCTGCGAGTTGGCTTGATTCAGCTCATTCTGCGTGGTGGTGCGTTGGCCCTGGACATCCTGCATCTGCTTTGACAGCGAGCCGACTTGGTTGGACAGGTTCGCCAATTCGGCAGTCTCGTTGGTGAGCTTCTTGCTGACTTCGGGATCGCCGTCGCCGAGAAGATCTTCGGAGAAAGCCGGAGCGTGAGACTTGAAGGAGTTGACATCACCTGTCGGTTGAGCAGTGAGGCCCCGACCAAAAGAAGAAGACGGCACAAAAGGCTTGAATTGAGTTCCAGTGGGTGAAGGTCGGATAGGGGAAGAGGGTGACAAAATGGCCGAGCCGGATCCAAAGGGGTCGTTCGCCGTCGAACCACCCGTTGAAAGCGCCACTTGCGCCGGAGCAGGGGCTGGGGGTGTGTCAAGGCCGAATAGGTCATCAAGAGCAGACTTGGGCGCTGGAGGTGGTGCAGGGGCCGAGGCTGGAGGCTGGTGCTGAGGCGGCGCATCAAACGGCGAGCCAGAGGTCGTGGGTTGAGCCTGTGCCCGGAGGCCAGGAGGAATCAAATTCGGAGGTAAGCTGGTCGGAATGACAGCAGATCCGTCGCGGCTACTCCTCTGTTGCCGAATGAGATACATAGCAACGGCGAAAGTATCCCTTGTGAGACGCCCTTCCGAGTTGATGTCCGAGAGGTCCCATATCTGGGCCAACGCGTCCTCAGGAAGATTGGATTGACTGAGAAACGGGACGGCCTCCTCCCCGGTGATAAAGCCTTTGTGGTTCTTATCCAAGTCATCGTATAACGCATCAAAACGCGCCTTGTCGGCCGGAGTGATGAGCCAGTCTCCGGTTGGTTGGCCAGTCGTCTGCGTACTGACCGGAGGGCGGCCGAGGGGACTGGCTGTGCGAAGCTGGGCCGAGCCGCTGAGCTGTCGTGGGATGGCAGATAAAGGCCCGGTGCTCGTGGGAGACTGTCGAGGGGCCGCAGGGCCACGACGGGTTGCAGCCTCGTACAGCGCCGCAGGAAGAATGGTAGGGAGGCCTCTGAGAGCGCCTGTCTTCATTGAGGTGAGCATATGCATTGCGATGACGAATTCGGTCAAAACCAGGGCGCCGCGCTGCTCGGTATCCGCCAGCTGCCAGATTCTTCCGAGAACTTCATTCGGAAGGCCCGACTTTTCGAATATGGACTTCGCCTGATCACCGGGCAGGAGATTGCCGGGCTGGAGGGGTTGACGCTCAAACAGACCAGCATACTGGTTAACCTTCTCTGGCGTCAAAGGTGGAATTCGAATGGGACCACCGCCGGTCCCCTGGGCCTGAAGAGCGGTGGCGGGAGGCGGCGTGGGAGACACGAGACCGCCTGTTGGTAACGGAATGCTATCGAATCGAGGCAGCGGTCCTTGCTGCAAGGCTATTTCCGCCGTGGGCTCCCGTCCAGCCTGTGCGTGCCCAATAAGGCGCAACACAATGCCAAAGCCAGCGGGAGTTAGGAAGCCTCGGTTTTCCTTGTCTGCGATCTGCCATATCTGTTATCCACCCTTTGGTTTAGCAAATCTTATCCGTAATTCGGCTTCCTCCTGAACGGTAATCCTCACCTCTCCCAATACCCTCGAATCGAGGCGGGTTTTCTCGAAAAATTTCACAGCCGTCTCACCAGTGACGATACCGACGCTATCCGAGTCGGCTTGCCGGAAGAGTTGACCATAGACACGTTTTTCTTCAGAGGCCAAGTTGAGGTTCGGCGCAGCTGCGGAAAAAGGTCGTCGTCAGCGTTGGAACGAGTATATCCACGTGCGAAACATGCGCCGTTATTGCAACTTGGTCTTGATCAACTTACCCGCATCTACGCCATCCGTAGCCATGATGGTGTTCGAGTGCTGCCACCGGTGGAATCGGGTATATCGCGCGATCCAGAATGATTCGCTATAGCAACCAAAGAAGAAATGGTGGAGTGAAACTTCCCTATCCGCGATCAGATCGAAAGTATCGAAGGGCTGCCGTTGTCGTCCACGTTGTAATCGTAAGGCGTTAGGCTTGGTTTCGATGCTGGTTTCGATGCTGCCTTGGGGGAGGAGGTTGGTCAGGAACTATGAGTCTGGCGAAGTCAGCAACAGACCACATACATGCAAGTAGCAATGCTGGGTGGAGGGTTTTGACTGACACCTTGAGACAAGACGATAGCCCAGCCTTGGGCCAGGGGAATTGACAAGAGAAGCAGAAAGGCGGCAAACCAGTTTATGGAATCGCTGCTGATTGGGTTTGGACGTAGGTAGGTAAACGAGGTAGCGGCTTGAGGTAACTACCTGGGGTACCTACCCAAGGTAGCCAGAGGAAAGAGTCTCTCAGCCTAACTAGGAACGATGGCCTCTACCAGGGGTAGGCTTGGTCGGTCACACTTCTTACGTGGGTACGTGCTCCCTGTCCGTTCCCAATGAATAGTCCAAGTCTCAGTAGTGGAAAGTACTGCCTACATACATAATGCCTCATTTACATATCAATGAGGATATAGCAGTCCCTTACGGATACTTTGACCACACCCAATACAGACAAACACTTCCTTCCACCTACCTCCACCGTGCACTCATAACCCGTTCTGTCCCCTGAGACCGTCTCTATGGAAGGTCTTTCTGTTTGTAGTCCTTATAGGTGACGTATCAGCACATTGTCCCGAAATGAGCATTCGTGTCAAATATAGGTTCACAGATGGGATGATGATAATTGGAGACCGAGGCCATGACTATATTGCACAGTAATCAGGTACACAAGGTTCAGCTTCCTGGTATTGAGTAACTCGTATTCCATGTATACCAGGAAAGCGCCTTCAAGGCCCGTAGAGTTCAATAATGTCTTGAGTACTTTTTCAAAACTGGGGGTGACTTGGCAATTTCCTCTGCTTCACCTTCGTATCGGGGTAGAGTTCACCAAACCCAAAAGTCGCATTTGAGACATGCGTATGACCATCCACAAGGCATTAAAGTTGGCTATTTTTTTGCTCATCTTGATAATCGAAGTAAACACGCCATTGAGCTGCAGGATAACTTAAGCCCAAGCCCGCGGCAATGCCAGTAGTGTCCCCCTTCCAAAGGGGAGAGAGAGGAAGTTGCTGAGCATCGCCTCTGCATCCAAACGCCGAGGTATACACATGTTAGTACTCAGCCTCAAGCCCCTCCTCTCCCTCGAGAGAGTCGGCTGCAACCTCCTCGTAGTCACGCTCCAGGGCAGCAAGATCCTCACGAGCCTCGGAGAACTCGCCCTCCTCCATACCCTCACCAACGTACCAGTGAACGAAGGCACGCTTCGAGTACATGAGATCAAATTTAGTCGACAGAGCGGACCAGGCCTCGGCGATGGCGGTGGTATTGGAGAGCATGCAGCTACGGAAGGATTAGACCAGTCAGAATATCACAGGTGTCGGCAAACTTACACAGCGCGGCTGACCTTCGCGAGATCACCGTTGGGAACCATCTGAGGAGCCTGGTAGCAGATACCGAGCTTGAAACCGGTAGGACACCAGTCGACAAACTGGATGGTACGCTTCGTCTTCAATGTCGCCACAGCAGCGTGGGCGTCGTTGGGAACGACGTCTCCGCGGTACAGCAGGCAGGTGGCCATGTATTTGCCGTGGCGGGGGTCGCACTTGACCATCTGGTTGTTCGGCTCGAAGCAGGACATGGTCATCTCCTGCACGGAATTTGCCTCGTGAGCGGCCTTGGCGGCAGAGATCATAGGAGCGTAGGCAACTAAGGGGAAATGAATACGAGGGTAAGGGACCAGGTTCGTCTGGAATTCGTTCAGGTCGACATTGAGAGAGCCGTCAAAGCGAAGAGAGGCGGTGATGGACGAAACAACTGCGATCAGGTCAGCGGTTGGCGAATAAATTGGCAGGTGATTTTGGCTCATGGCATACCCTGCGCAATCAACCGGTTCAGATTCTCGTAGTTGGGACGCTCAAGACCAAGGTTACGGCGGCATATGTCGTAGATGGCCTCGTTGTCGACCATGAAGGAGCAGTCAGAGTGCTCAAGGGTGGTGTGGGTGGTGAGAATAGAGTTGTACGGCTCGACAACGGAGGTAGCAGTCTGAGGGGCGGGGTAAACGCAAAACTCGAGCTTGCTCTTCTTGCCGTAGTCGACGGAGAGGCGTTCCATCAAGAGAGCGCCGAAACCCGAGCCAGTACCTCCACCAAAGGAGTGGAAGACGAGGAAACCCTGGAGGCCAACGCAATTGTCCGCAACGCGACGAACCTTGTCGAGGACCTGGTCGATCAGCTCCTTGCCTACGGTGTAGTGGCCACGAGCGTAGTTGTTGGAGGCATCCTCCTTGCCGGTAATCATATGCTCAGGGTGAAAGAGACCGCGGTAGGGACCGGTGCGGACCTCATCGACGACGTTGGGCTCGAGGTCGCAGTAGATGGCACGGGGGACGTACTTGCCCTGGCCTATGACAATACTGTCAGTTACGGGGCCACCAGAGAGAAAGCTTGGGGTGAGTTATACCAGTCTCGGAGAAGAAGGTGCTGAAGCCGTGATCGGGATCGGCTTGTTTGCGCTCCTCAGTCAAGTATCCATCGGGCTGCGATGAAATGCGCGTCAGACTCAGCAGCAATGCTAGGATACTTGGGATGTTGACTAACTTGGATACCGTGCTCTAGGCAGTAAAGCTATGCAAAGAGTGCAAGTCAGCAGTTGGAACAAGCAGGCCGCACCTGAAAATCGTCTAGACTCGACTTGCGGCGGCGCGGCGGCATCGAGTAAACAAATGCAAAACATACCTCCCAGCAAGAGTTGGCAATCTGGCAACCAGCCTGACCGACTGTGCTTCAAAGTCAGCCAAGATCGAAAAAGAAGAGAAAAAGAAAGATGCAAGGCCCAAAGCGAGAATTCCCCCTCGTGATACGTGAAGGGTGTGGCCGAGACCTCCGGGAGCAGCTAGGTTCTAGTATGCATACGATGCGGTGAAACAAGAACGCGTGGGGCCAGGCGAAATCAAAACAAAGAACACACCGTTGATGCTGATGACCTCGCGCATGATGGCAGCGTTCAGTGTACTGTAGGATGAGCGAGTAGTTTGTGCGAAAGGAGCAAGGTCGATGGGAGTTGAAAGCAAACAAAAATAGTGTTTTTGCAGCTATCATGAGAGGGTGGACGAAGTGCAGACAGGAGGAGAAGAGGAGTTGAGAAAGGCAGGTCGGGTTTAGCCTAGTAGGCGAGGTACAAGGAAGGGGAAGAACAATAGGCAAATGTGCTCCGTGGGGGTAGGTACCTTAGGCTGCGCGCCGCTGGGCTCGTGCTTCACCCCGTTTGGTAAAGACAGCTCCTGCCTACGTTAAGGTACCTGAGGTGCCTTAGATAGACGTTGACACATGGCAAATCACACTGTAAGTCATTACCATTCATTGGGTATACTCCTGGTATTGTAACGGAGGCATCTTGATAATACCCTATTTAAGATACCAATCAAACCAAGATATTCCAACGTTTGACTAATATTAATAATAGATCTACTACATTTCTCTAGTATATAGATATTAATAAGAAGTTTATATTAGTTTACCTAATAAAGCTACTATATACTATATATAGTCTTAATGTATAAATACTATAGTATTAAGTAATAATGTATAATATATTAAAAGCATATATTATATTATATACTATAAACTTCTATAAAAACTTATAAGATTTACTTAAAGTATACTAGAATTCGTTTATAATAAATATATTTATATTTATAAAGTAATAAGAGCATTATAATAGATTAACTAGATATCAAACTTATAAATATATAAAAATTCATAGTATATTATATATAATAACTTATATATATACTTATATTCATAATAACTCAAAGTTTCAAGTAATATAACTATAAGTATAGATGTTATAGTTATATTATAAGTTATATAATATTTTAATTTAAAGCTTTAGTTTCTAAGAATATAAGTAATATTATGAATAGATCAGATGTCAATAAATATAAATTATCATTTTCAAGTAAATATACAGCAAAATTTCAGAGTAATCTGATTTAAATTATTGTTTAAATATAGTAACTTTCATATAGATAATACAAAGAAAATGAGGAGCTATATATTCTAATATTGAAATAAATACTATATGTAGAGGAAAGTAGGTCTACTAGCTAAGTAAGCCTTCTTAAAGAAATGATATATATACTATGAAGATAATAAAATATATTCGTAATATAATATAAATATTCTTCTTCAATATATTATATTACAAACACAAATACATACAGAGAAGAATAGCTCATGTATTACAAATACATGTGATATATATCTATAGTAGTAAGATATAATATGGAACAAAATATATATAGCTTCTTAAGAATCTAAATATAATAGATTAAAGAAGTTTTATTTATATAATATTACAAATACATATATTAATAAGTATAAATACTTATGATCTTTTCTAAATAATTCTTTAGACTTAGCAGCCTATGAAGTCTAGAAATTCGAAATTAGTTTAAAGATGTATTTTAATAGAATAATAGATAGTTGCTAAAATTATTATTATATAGTCTGTTATAAATAATTCTTTTATGCCTAAATCTACTACTTTGATATTAATATTATAAATTTATATAGTTTAGTCAGATTAGACTTATAAATATGTAACTTTAGTATTACTAGATATTTCTAAGAGTAGGGTAGATATTATGACTTATAATGAAATATACTTATAATCAGAGCATTTCGAAATAATACATAATACATTACAAATACATATTACATTACATATAACATATTACAAATACAAATACATTACATATATTTGTAATATAATAGGATTTTTACCTAATACATATATTTGTATTTGTAATGTAATAGTTTAGAAAAAATTATATTTATATTTTATTATAAATACATGTAATTGTATTTGTAATATTTGTAATATATTACATTTTCAATAATATATAATAAGATTAAATTAAATTACTTAGTTAGTAAATCTCTTGTATTTTATCTATAGCATTAATTTTAATATTAAAGTTAATACCATATGATTTTTCCTAAATTACTTATATTAAAGCTATTATATTTTAATAATATTTTAAAACTAGATTTCTCTATTCTAATATATTTCTATTCTTTTAACTACAATAGTTCTATACTTAGTAGAATTTACTATATTTATAATAATATCAATATACTTAATATTAAGAGCCTTAATTTAGTGTATTATACTACCAATAATACAATTACATTACATATATTTATATTTGTAATATATTAGAATTTTAAATATTACAAATACAAATATATGTATTAGCTATTACATATAATATATTACAAATACATATATTTGTATTTGTATTAGATGTAATTAATTGTACTATCGTAATGCTCTGCTTATAATATTAGATTTTTATATATTCAGTCTTTTATTTAGTGAGTAGACTTATATAAAATCTAGTATAATGTTTCTATCATAGAAAGATAAACCTAGTAATATACTATAGCCTATATATCTCTCTATAGGCAAATATAATGAATAATGCCTAGTAGTATACTAATTAATTTAGACTTAACCTTAACTTAGAAGCCAGTATAAGCTATATAATAGTCTCTAATGTAAATTACATCTTAATATATTAATATTAGCTTTAAAGTATTAAATATATTATAGTAGTCTGTTATATATTTAACCTTCTACCTGGTAGGTAGCTTTATATAATACTTAGTATCAAATCTCTATAATAGAAAAAAAACCTAGTAATATATTATAGCTTATATGTATTTCTATAGGTAAATATAGTAAAGAAAACCTAGTAGTATAATATTTAGTTTAGACTTAGCTGTAAGTTAAAAATTAGTATAAGCTATACAATAGTCTCTATAGTAATAACTTCAAAGTATTAAACTTACTATAGTAGTACTTATAATGTTAACTCATACTAGCTAGTAATAATACTATTAGTAAACCTTAATAATGCTAGCTTTATAGATAAAAGAGAGTAATAGAAGACTAGCCCTCTTTTTATCCTTAGAATATAAGTTAATAGCTATTACAATAGTATCTTATAATAATACTACTACTAATAATAATAATAATAATAATAATAAGAACTACTTATAGACTACTTCTAGCTACTACTTATTACTATATTTAACCTCTATAATCTTAATATCAATATTAATCTTATTAAGACTATTAAAAATTATAAGAATTATAGCTACTTTTATAAAAGCCTATATAAGTAAGTATTATATAAAAGGTAGCTTTATTACTTTTTTTAGCCGTCTTAAGATAATTATAGTTAAATTTAGCCTCAAAATATTACTAGTAGATAAGGCTATTAGTATAACTAAGAAGTATGAAATTAAAAGAATAAAAAAGAATCTAATACTTAAAAGTAGGATATTTATTAATAACTCTAAATACTTTAAATATATATTAAAAGTAACTCATTAGGTACTACTTTATCTTTCTGAAGAAATATATATATTGAAATCTATAACTTATAGTTATTAGCTAATAGTTTGAAAGGCTTAAGATAGTATTATTAGATAGGATAGTTTACAGTTAGAAATATCGTACTATTATATCCTATTAGTATAATCTTGTTATGTAATGTTCGAAGACTTAAAGTAACTATAGCTAAAGTAGTTAGTAGAGCATCACGATAAGATAAGTATATTTACTATAAATATAAATATATATATTTGTAATATATTACATATAATAGCTAATATATATATTTGTATCTGTAATATTCAAAATTCTAATACAATAGAAATATAAATGTATGTATTATATTTGTATTATTCGTAGTATAATATACCAAATCAAGGTTAAAGATATTAGGTTTTTAAATAATATCATTAATAGATTAAATTCAAAAGAATATAAGATGATTATAATTAAAGATGTATATATTATACATATAGAGAAATGGAATTTCAAAGTTTTGATAAAATATACTTCTTTTAATCTAAATAATTAAGAAAATAGATTAGGCGATATATTCTAATATTAAAGTAAATACTATATAGAAGAGAAAGTAGTTTTGCTAGCTGAACTATTATTTTTACATTTTCTAAAATATAGTTTATTATAAATATTAAAATTACAATTATATATAATTGTAATATAATATAGATACATCCTTTTTAAATCTATTACATTACAAATACATATATATATATATATATTAGATAAATATCCTAGTATATTACAAATATATGTAATGTATTTGTAATAGTAATCTGTAATATGTAATGTGATATGTATTTGTAATGTATTATGTATTATTTCCTAATGCTCTGGTAGTTAGTATAAAGTAAGTTGGGGTATAGGTCTTAGCTAAGTGCGAAATCTTCTCTATATAAAGCAAAAGGCTTTAAATACATTATAGTAATATTTATATTATTAACTTATACTAGTTAGCTACTAACAATACTATTATTATATCTTGATCATACTAGCTATATAGATGAATCAAAAGAATAGAAAATTAGCTAGTTATTTAATACTACTACCAGTAGTAACAACAATAGCAATAAGAATGCTTCTAGCCACTATCTATTACTATATTTAATTCTTATAACTTTAATATAGATATCAATCTGATTAAGACTATTAATAACTATAAAAACTATAGGTATCTTTATAAGAGTCTAAACAAACTAATAGTATATAAAGACAACTTTACTACTCTCCTCAGTATTCTCATATACCTATAGCTAAATTCAACTTTAAAATATTAGATATACTTATAATTCTAATATTTTATTCATTCTTAGATTATTTAACTTTAGTTTCTAACCTTATTATAATATATTATAAAGCTTTTATCTTTAAGGAGAAAAACGTCTTTAATTATTCTATTTGTAATATATGTATTAATAATAGGTTTTACATACTTATAAATAATTCAAGTATATATAGACTAACTATAATAAACTAAATCTTTTAAAACTAGAGTTAAGTTATTAATCTTCTTTTGAAGATATTGGAAATAATACTTAAAAGCTTAGTATTTTAATGTAATCTAAAATATAGCTATTAATATATAGTATGATATATTAAATTTTAAGTAATAAGAACTTGAAATATATATCCTTATTTTAAAAGTATCTATTGGTTTATAACTGGGAAATGTTGTAATTGATTGATTGTATAAATAGTGTATAACTAGTTATTTCTATTTATAATATCTATATTTAAATTATAGTATGTATATATATATTATATATTATAGAGATAAATCTATATAATAATCCCTCTATTCTTATTAGTTTAAATAAGTAGGTTAACTACTTAGTTACTTATTACTATAGTTTTAACTATCTTAGTGCTATATTTAACCTAATACTAATAATACTTTCTTTTATAGCTAAAGTGTATTAAATATTAAAATTAGTATAAAATATAAGAAAAGTATAGAATTGCCTCTAGTTGTATAAGTCTTTTTAATTATATTAAAAATTATAAAAATACTATAAATAGTATTTTTCTATAAAAATACGTCTTTTATTTAATACTGTATTAAGTATTTTAAATTCTTATCATAATATACTTCTTTCTCTTTCTATTACTTTCTTCTTATTATTTTATATACTTTCTTTTTACTTTTATTTCTTCTTCTTATTACTATTAATAGCTTTTATAATTTATTCTTCTATTTATATTATTACT
>QAPF01000771.1:0-18509 GCA_004367935.1 Colletotrichum sidae | reverse complement strand
ATAGCGCCTCGTGCTCCGTAATATAATAATAATAAGAATAAATAACTAGAATACTACTTTATACCTATACAGCAAGATCACATATAGTATATATTACTTTTTAGATAAACTAATAATAACCTTATTAAATACTATATATATAAAAGTATTAACTATATTATATTAAGATAGTTTTAATTAAAGTGATTAGTAATTACTATAAAGATTTAAAATAATATACCTATTAGAATAACTATATAGGTTTTATAATTATCTTATAATCATTAATCTCTATAAATAATTAGTTAAATTTTAATTTTCAAAAAGTATTCATATTTATTAAACTTATAAATATAAACTTAGTTATATTCTAAAACTTCCAAATTCTTTATAAAAGTCCTATTAATCTTACTCTAAAAATATAATTTACTATAATTCTTAAAATAAACCTATTTAACTACTATTATAATTTTAATATATAAATAAACAAGTACTACTAAATAAAATATAAGTAATAATAATAACTTCTATTATAAAACTTTTAAAATAAAAACTTCTATTCTTCTATATTTTAAATACTTTTTAGTTATTTTGAAATATTTTAAAAGATTCTTACTTATAGTTATAAATAGAAGTACTTTAAAATATTTTAGAATAACTAAAGAATACTAATTAAAAGAAAAGTTTTAAATAAAGATCTCCTAATAATTGTAATATAATATCTTATCTAATCTTTATATTTAATCTTCTCTAAGAATATTTAAATTTTTCACCTTCTTATAATTTTATCTATATAAACAAGATTATAAAAAAATAATAAGTAATTGTAGAAGGATTATTAATACAAACTTTATAATTTCAAATAATACTTTATAAGACTTTAAAATAGTTATGATATAAATATAAAACTTTAAACTACTATAACTACTTCTTATTTTAATATAAACTATTTTATTCATTTCTTCACTAGAATTTAAATAAGTAGTTAAACTGATTTTGAATAGTTCTACTATGATTATTTATTCTTATAACTAGTAAAAGATTTTATTAGAATTAAACTATTTAAAGTTATCTTATAGAAAAGCTAAATCCCTATTAAAAAAGAAAATTCTATTAAAAGAAATATTACAAATTATTATAATTTTAATTCAAACTAGGTTCTATATTTAATATTAACTAGATAAATATAATTAACTAAAAAACTAATAGAAATATACTTCTTAAAATATATTAAATAGTTATATTTAAATTTTAAATTTATAGTAAGAATAAAATATTAATAATTATAAGTATAGAAGTAAGTTAAATCTAGCTTTATAATATTATTTCTTTAAATATTTTTATAAAGCTTCTAGTATAATATTCACTAGTCTAAAAAGTATATTAATATTTAATTATAAAGAAATATTGCTACTTCTAAGACTTTAAAATAGAATTTATAAAATAGTTTACTTTTATATCTTATAGTTTGTATATATATTCTAATAATGATTCTAATATACTTAGTACTTCTATTTTAACTTTAGATATATAGAAGAAATAATTTGAAATATATATCTTAAGAAGTTATATTATACTTCAAGTTCTTATATCTAAAGATCTTATTATTTTATTTAAAAACTTTAATATTAATATCATATTAATATTTGAAGAATATTATAAAGTTTTCAAATACTTCTATAATAATAGCTCTAGTATAATTAATAAGATAAAAGCCTTAAGAATTGTTAGTAGTTCTATATATACATATTAGAATAGAAGTATAGCTACTATAGTTTAATTAATAAGAGTAGAAGTTAAAAATAATATATTCCCTAGTAGTAGTATATAAAGTATCTTTATATCTTTTATAGTAGATCTTATATTTTGCTATATTAATACTATCAGTTTTATATGCTTCTTAAATAAGCTAGTACTTATTAAACTTTAAATAGCTATTAGTAATATAAATACGTTATATAATTAAGATAAAGTCGTTAAGAGGCTTTTTATTAAAATATCCTTATTATTAATAATAAAGCTATTTATTACTTTTTAGAAGTTCTTAAATAGTATCTATAGTATACTATTAGTAGTAGTAATATTTAGGAGAAGGTTTATATTATACTAATTATACTATCAAAATCATTAATTTCTTATAAGATATATAATATTTAAAGACTTACTAATTATATTGAATATTAATAGTTATATTTCTAGAATAATTACTTCTCTATAGTCAAAATAAGTAGTTTAGCCTGTTATCTTATTAGTAGCCTTATTTTTATAATTACTAAAAAGAGATGAGGTTTATAGCTAGAGTAATATAGAGAGTAATGTTATATAAATATAATCTAACTCTTTTATTTTTACTAATTATTATACATATGTCAGTATCTTTATATCTTTTAATAAATATAAGCTTTATACTATACTAAATATAGTCTCCTATAGGATTCTTTTAAAAAGTTATAAAATACTTTATATCTTAGAAGATATAAACTAAAGTATCTAAATTAAGAATAAATAAGTCTTCAAGATAGTATTACTAAAGTCTTTCTTTATAATAAATTTACTATATAGTATTATAACTATTTTAGCTAGAAAGCTAGTTATATAGTTACTATTACCTAAAAGTTTAAATTCTTTTTAAGAAATCTGGATTTAATATTAGTAATTATTCAGTTTCTTCTTAGTAGAAATATTTTATATTTAGTTTTTAAAGTTAATTGTAAATATATATAGTAATAATATACTAAGGTATAACTTAGTTTATATTTTAGAGAGTATAAGGGTTTATTTAAGTTCTAAAAGTATTTCTTATTACTTGAAGTATTTAAAGTAATGATTAGACCTTCTACTATAATCTTAAAAGTCCTATAACTAATCTCATTAAATTAAAAGACTTTAGAAAGATATTGAATTGCTTTTATAATAATTAAAACCACTTTATCTAGAAATCCAAAGTCTAAATTATTTTGAATTATAAATATATAGCCTTATATATAAGACTTGATTAATAAGAAAATTGATAGAATTCTAAGATTATAAATCTAAAGTATTTCAATAACTAAAGGAGTACAGTTAACTACTTAAGTTTTATATATAGTATTTTATTATTTCTAAATTATACTTTAATTATTATTTTTATAATAAGATACTTAACTCTAGAAAACTAAAGTATTTTATAATATATTAAAGTAGTATTTTAGAAGTATAAGTTATTTGTAATACTAAAGTAGTTATAGAAATTAGTAGCTTATATTACTATATCTTCTTCTATATAATAATATTAATATTAGAATATTTTACTTATATATCTAAAGATCTAAATTATTATATAGCTTTAGTTTAATTACTTATATTAATATCTTTAAGTTTTCAAAATATAGAAACTATAGAAAACTATATAGACTTTTAGACTTTTTTCTATAAAATCTCTAATATTTCTTATATAAACCTCTTTAGTAATATCTATAAGGAATTATTAATCTTCTTTATAGTCTGCCTCTATAGGGGCAGAATTCTTAAGAATACCTAATTTAGGTATTTTAAAGGCTTATTAATACTATTTATTTAGCCTTTAGGAAGTAGCTTAAAGATAACTCTTAAGGATATTTTAAAAAAAGGTTTTAATCAGTAGTAGCCTTAGGGTTAAAGTAATCCTATAAGTTATAAGCCTTAGCTTCTATCTAAGAAGTATTATATTAAGTAATTTACTAATCAGCTCCCTTAAGGAGTAAAAAAGGAGTAATTTTAATAACTATCTTAATATTTCAAATATACTAAATCATTATAATATATATCTTTTAGCTAAGTAGTTCTTTAGTATTATAAGACTCTTAATTATTATATATAATTCGAAGGTAAAATCTAGTATATATTATATATAATTAAATATAGTTATATATACTATACGAAGCTCTCTTTTAAATAGTTTAAATAAAGCGAAGCTTATAGAGTTAGTATTAACACCTAAGGTTTAGCTAGTATAAACTCTACTTCTTAAACATATTATTCCTAATAAAGAATCTATACTATTAATTCCTAAAATAGCTTTTAACTATAGAAATTATTAAAGGCTAAGTGATTTCTAAAGTCTTTTTAATAAAAGTATTATCTTATGAAAAATCAAAAATTAACTAACAGTAATCTACAATAATCATACTTTATAGCTAGAAGCTTCTAAAATATATAAAATCTAATAAGTTATAATAAAGTTATCTTATAGCTTAATAGTATGATTATTATTATATCTTATATGATTCTATATAAGCTAGTTTTGTAGTATTTACTTGTTGCTTATTCACTAACTCTATCTTATAAGACCTATACTTCTATAGTATACTTTATGCATCTTTATATAAAGGCTAGTTCTTAATAAAGTCTTATATTAAATAGTTAATCAGTTATAGGATCTTAGACATATTATAATTAGAGGCTATAAGGCCTTATACCTTTATGTCTTTCTACTATCTTAAGCTTAGAATACAGAGATATTTGTAATATTAGAAGTTGAATAATTAATAATATTCTAGGGCTATAGCCTTGGCAGTTGAGTATTTCTGGGAAGTATTATAGCCTTATAAAAGGAGCCTTAATAATATTTAAAAAGCTATATTTAGTATTAAGAGAGCAATTAGCTTCAGTACTACTAAAAGCCTAATGCCGAACCATTATGGGCAAATTAATATTTTAGAAGCAATTCTAAAGTAGCTATATCTTAAAGTCTTATATAAAATATGAAGCAAGTTAAATTACATTATAACCACTTATTATTATAATCAGTTCTATATATTCTATCAGAAGTCACACCACTTAAAGAAAGTTTACTATAACTATCTTACTACTAAAGAAATAATGATTAGTTACTTTTACTCTATATGCAGAATAATATCTAAACTTCTTATTCAAATATAGGTTTCATTATATATTTTACCTAATAATAGTATTTATACTAGTACTAGCTTACAATTAATTAAAATAATTATAAATTTAGGTATTATTATAGATAGCTATACCTCTGGGTCTAAGTCATATTAAACTTTATAGTAATAGAAGACTTTATAGTAATAATTAGAAAAAGCTTTACTAAGACTAGAGCTTAATATGTATAGCTAAAGGTAATTACTGAAGATATAGAATTTAAACCTTTTTAAATCTCTTAAGAATAACATAAAATAGAATACTAATAGCTAGATATTCTATAACTTATCACTCTTCTATCTTCTTTAAAATAAAAACGGAATCCCCCAAAATATATATACTTATTTGTAAATAGAAAGGTATAAGTACTAGTTGCACTATACTGTAGGGTATATAGTAACTATACGTATTGCTATATATAGTACTATACTTTCTACGCCTTACTAGCAATAGGTACTAGGTATCTAATACTAGCTATAGATAAATATATAGTAATTAGTAAGTGATTACTATATTACAAATCTAGAGCCTTATATAGTACTATATGCCATATAATACAGTAATAATAATAATAATAAATAATTAGAATATTATGTTATACTTAAATAGTAGAATTATATATAGTATATATTACTCTTTAGATATATTAATACTAATTAGTAGTTAGCTTTTCTATTACTACTATACTATAGATTAATAGGCTTATTATAATAGAAGAAGTAATTATAAAATCTTATATTTAAAGTTAATATAAAATCAAAGATTACAAGATTTATTATTTAGATATTTTAGACTACTTTATTTCCTAAGATTCTATTAGGAGCTTCTAAGCTATATATTAATTCTTTATAGATCCTACTATTAAGAAGTTAACTATATACTTTTATTTTAATTTGAAATAGAATACTGTTTATAATATTATTAATAAGTTAGCTATACATTAATATAGGCACAATTTAAAGTATATTTGATAAATATAATAATCTTTTAGAATATAACTAGACTTTTAAAATACTAAGAAGTATATTATTTCTAGCTTTTTATTCTTAAGAGACTTCTATAGCCTCTTGCAAATACTTCTCCCTACTTCTTTGTTATTTAGGCCTAATTAAAAATAATAATACTATTATATTTAGTAAAGTGTTTAACTTTAATAATAATATCCAATATAATACCTAAAGTTAAGAGATTACCTTCAAATACCCTAAGCCTCCTAAAGTAGTAATATTAAAAATAAACATTATATTACTTATAAACCTTCTCTACTATATAGATATTAATCTCTTTGGGAATATCTAAGAGATCAACTATACTAATTTACTAGTAGATAATACTTCTAAAGTCTCAATCTTTCTAATCTATTATATATCTCTATATATATAGATAGAAATATATAGTTGAGAATTCTTTTAAATATTTTAGAGGGATTTTAAAAAATAGCTTAAATCTATTTAGCAACTTAGTAATACTATAATAATCTGCTATTTTTAAAACTACCTTATTAGCGCTAGGATTAATATTAATATAAATAGTAGCTATATGTATAATATTTTTACCTAACTTATCAAATAAGAAGACTTTAATATTTAAAGTAATAATAATATTAAAGATCTTAGGAAATAATACTTTGTCTTTTAAGTAAATGTTAAGTACTTCTAAGAGCTTTTTAAAGATATTATATCTACTAAGTAGTATATTGAGTTACTTCTCTATAAAGTTAAATCTAAAGTTTTATAAATAGATTTTATTATAACCTCCTTAAGAATAGTTAAGGAGGGATAGTAGTAGTATAGCTAGTTAGCTCTTATGCTTCTAATGGAATATTTTAACTCTAGTTTTTTATATTACTTTTATTAATATATAGCGTTCTTAATATAAGGCTTCTCTATATATAAGAAATATAATATAAACCTAATAACCTATTGCTTCTAAAGTAATTCAAATACCCATTTTATATTACTTCTACTATCTTTTCAATACTACTTTTACTAAATATACTATAGATTTTATAAAGTTACATAATAAACATATAAAGTATAATAAAAGTCTATATAATATATTTGAAATAGAGATCTATATCCTTCATGATTACTATGTTAAGTTTAGTATTCTATATTATATATAGATTAGTCTATTTTTAACTGTACTAAAGGATTAAACTCTTAAATATTACTGTAAATATTTAAGTAACTTTACTTTTAACTTATAGTTTGAATAGATAACTTATTACAGTAAAGACTCTTTTAAAAATAATAAATATAAATAATTATATATTTCTCATTGGTAAAATATTATATATTGAAGTATTATAGCTAAAAGCTCTATAAAGAATAAAAAGGAAGCTTTTGAAACCCTTATATTAAAACTTATATGTATTTAGAAAGCCTTTTTACTAAATTTCCACATAGATATAGTATTTTAATTCTAACTTCTAAGTATCTATTATAGTATACCTAAGTATTAATCAGCTTCTTTAGCCTTATAGTAATTATCTAGAATTTCTATGACTAGTTATTATTAGCTATAAGTAATACTATAACAATTTAAAAATTATAATATATTTAGAATAATAGATATAATACTCAGAAATAAGTTAAAATTAATTTTAAATTAACTACTTATATAATTCTTTTTAAGACTATTCCTAAAGTATTATATTACAAAATAACTCATAGCCTATTTATATTTATATCTTATAATACTTATATTTATCTATATTAAATTGGAGAAAGGCTAATAGCTCGCTTTCTACTACGACTATTAGTAGATATATTACCCCTTAAAATACAACTTTAGCCCTCTTACCCCCCTACTAACTACTATAGCTAGCCCCTAGTTAATCTAAAGCTAAACCCCTTATAGTTATAACTATTATATCTACTTTATATCAACCTTTTTATAAATAATAAATAACTAATAACTTCTTTTATAACAACTTTATACTCTTATACTTTTATAGCTATATATAATTCAAATATCTCAAGACATTTAATTACTACTAACTATAAGCACTCTATTTAAATATTTATTATAACCTTAATATTTACAACTTTAATATTCCTATTAAACTCTATTTACCTCTAAAATAAGATTTTATATCATTAATATAAAGATTCTCTATTATTATAGGATAAATGAGGCAAGAGCTGATAACTGGGTGCAACTACCTTTAAAGGGTCCCGGAGAGGCATATGACTTTAAATAGATCAAAGACCTTCAATACAACTACTATCTATTATTAATATAAACCAACTTACAATTTCTATATAAGTATAATAGGACTCAGCTTACTCTTATTAATAAACAATCTTAATATATTAAGTATAGCTAATATATAAATAAATAAATATAAATCTAAATACTTTTAATGTAACTTATTAACCTTTAGAATTCTTATAATTATATTATTATAATACTTTAAGGTATCTAATAACTAGTATTATAATAATATATCAATATTAAAATATTATCTAATTAATAATTAGTTTCTAAAGTTTTTAATTTAATATAATAACTTATAGAATAACTAGATAATTATTTTTTAAATATCTATAAGTTATTTGTTAATTATAGCTTTTAGGATGATTCTATTAAAGTTTCATCTTATAAACTAATAGTCTTATTTAAATGAATTATAAGTAAATATTACTATACTTATCTTATATTTCTTCTCTTATAAGTAACTGTATAAATTTCAAAAGGATTTTAAATCTATTACAAAGGTATAAATGTAGAAAAATATTAAGTTATAGAATGCCTAGTTCTTAATATTCTATTCTATCCTATCTTTAAGAAGTTTAAAAAAGTTCTCAACCCTATAACCTAAGTAGTTACTTTTAGCTATATATATTACATCATAATTTTAATAAGACCTTTCCTATATAGATTATTACTATGAGGTTCTCTACTATTATAAGATTAAATATTAGAACTAGGAGTATAATCTTTTATATTAATAAGTAATTTTATTACTATTTTAACTAGTTATAAGTTAGTATTAATATGAATACTATTATTAGGTACAATTTATAGTTAAATCTATATATAAACTGTAGAGCTTAGATACCATTCTAAGTATAGAGTAAAAGTAACCAGATCTATATTAAATAGAGCTTATCCTTCTTATATTCTTATATATAGCTATTAAAATAAGAAGTATTATATATATAGTAAGATAGATTATTAGTCTATAAGATATATTCCTAAAGAGAAGTATACTTTATTTAATTAGTATACGTTACATCCTTATTTCCAAAGTATATTCTATAATAGTATATTAAGCTTTCTTTATAACTCATAAAGATATTAATAGCCTAAGTAATAACCTTAAAAACTCGCTATGAGATAAGAAGTCTGATAATATTATTATATAATACTAAGTATAATATGATTTTGAAGATAGAATTACTATTCCTTCTGAGTAATTATTAACCTTACTCTTTAATAAAAACCCTATTACTTTTAATAGAAGTAAAATTATAAGAATCTTTTAAGATAAAGTAGTATTTTATACTTTTATTTAAAGTAATACTTCTAGTAGTAGAACTACTAAAAAGGGTATTATAATTACTATATTTATATTTATACTTAAAGACTACTATTTAAATACTATCTTTAAAAATATCATATTTAATTTAGACGCTACTAACTTCTCAACTCCTAAATACTTCTAATTTACTATATTTAAATAAATAGTTTATCTCTTTATAATTCTTTTATTTCTATAAGGCAAGTTAGTAATAATATAGCTTAGTAGTATTTCTCTAATTACTATACTTAGAATAATTGATATACTTATACTAATTAGTACTATAATACTTTATATAATATTATATAATACCCCTTTTTTTTCTATTTTATAGATATAAATTACTTTAGTTTTATATTTCATAATACTCATAATTAGTTCTACTAAATTAAGAAAGTTATACTAATTATTTAAAAGTAAGGGTATATATAGATACTTTTTAATAGGAAGAAAATAAATATTTCTATATATCTTATAGAGATAGAAATATTAAGACTCTACTAATATTTAATATCTCTAGCTATTATATATATCTATAATATGTTTAATAAGGTAAGATATCTAGTTGAATATTATACTTTTAAAGTACTTGAGAGGTATTATTATTAGTATTAAATATATAATACATCTTTTCTATACTTTAGTTTTGCTATTTATAGCGAGATTAACTTGAATGTTAAGATTATTCTTAC
The DNA here is from genome assembly GCA_004367935.1 of Colletotrichum sidae. NCBI lineage: Eukaryota > Fungi > Ascomycota > Sordariomycetes > Glomerellales > Glomerellaceae > Colletotrichum > Colletotrichum sidae. The sequence goes on along the minus strand of QAPF01000771.1, from coordinate 8,405 downwards.
TACTATCTATATTAATAGTCACTTTATATTTTACATTATTAATATTGTAATAATATTCAATACCACTTGATTTTTACTAAATATCTTAATAAAGGCAATATAGGAAGCCTTTAAGATATACTAGATTGATATATTTTAAAGCCTTCTTAATTTTATTACTATTAATATAAATATAATATTTTAAAAGAAGGGCTAATAGCTCGCTTTCTACTATAACTATTAGTAGATATATTTCTCTCTAAAGTATAATTTTAGCCCTTCTATCCCACTATTAAATATTATCCCTAGCTCCTAATTACTTTATAGTTAAACCCCTTATAGCTATAGTAATTAGTATACTTATTCTATATTAACTTTTTAATAATAAATAACTAATAATTCTTTTTATAATAACTTTATACTTTTATATTTATATATTTTTATACCTTTATAACTACATATAATTTAAATATCTTAAGATATCTAATTACTACTAACTATAGATATTTATAAGAGTATAGCTAAAGACCTTAACTAGGAAAGATTTAGATATATAAATAGGGTTTATATTACTATATAGATTATTACTTAGAAGATCTAAGTTGTAATCTTTTAGCTAAAAATTCTTTCTAATACTTTAGTAGCTATAGCTAGCTAATTATTAGGTATACTATATAGTCCTACTAATATATCTTTATAACTATCCCTGTTTCTAAAAGTTTTATCTTTAAAACTATAGTTATATACTCCTTAATATTTATTATAAATCTATATATTATTACTAGTTATTTATTATATAAAATACTCTTTTAATACTAGTAATTATTCTACTGTAGTACTACTATTTATTTAAGCGATTCTTTATAGTCTAAATAATAGAAGTGATTTTTATTATTACTGTTATTAGGTTCTTATTTGTTCCTTCTGTTATTTATAAATATATTCATTATTATCCTAGCGATATATTCATACTTTTAGTCTTTATAGTATTCTTTTAATAAGAATAGTTTTTTGAATTCTACTATAGTCCCCCATATTATTTTACTGTTTATATAATAAGTATTATCTACTTTTTCTATATATATCTTATTATCTTCTGATTTGTTATTTATACTATTTTTATCCTTTTAATATCTTTTTATATTATCTTACTAGTTATTCCTCGTTTGTTATTTTTCCTCTTTTTTTCCTCTTCTTCTTTATTATTTATATATTATGTGTTTCCTAATAATATCTTATATTATTATTATTACTACTATCTTTTAAATGTTTCTTAATAATAATAGAAAAGCTTTTAATAAGGGTTTCTTATTTTTAAAACCTGGCGACCGTTTACTTTACTTTAACTATCTATTCTTATTTTATTTTAATATAGAAAAGCTATTCTATATTATTAATAATTATATATTAAAGAACTTTGTTTAAAAAGTATAAGTAGAAATATTGTAATATAAGTCGTTCTTTTATTAAATATTTATTATTATTATTAACTTTTACTATTTAGATTCTATTTAAATTATATAGTATTATTGAAACGACTAAGAATTAGACTATTATTTATTATTAAATACTTAAGCAAAAGACTTTAACTTCTAAATAAAAAAGTAAACTCCTCTATATTCTAATTAAAGTTTTAATAAAACAATAATATATAAGTAATATTATTTATAACCCCCTTAATAATATATAAAAGAAGAAATTTAATTTAAAAAATATCTTTTCCTCTAGAAGATATTAGCTATCTATAAGTATTTAAACATTATATACTTTATTACTATTAGTTGACTAAATATTTATCTTATTATTACTATTAATTAATTAGATAGCTTAATATCTTAAGATTTAAGGAGGAAGTGTTCTACTAATTATTTACTATATAGTTTATGCATTTTTATAATAATAATCCTACTATTACTTTAGAATAATAATTTGTTTATTTCCTTAATATATCTTATTATATCTTAATACCTAAAGATATTAACGTTCTTATTATTATAAAATTATTCTAATTTAATAATAGTCTTTACTATTATCTTACTAATTATTCTAAGTATAATATGTTTAAATATCCTATTACTATTACTAGTAGTTATCTTATTCCTTATAAATTTAATATTACTATATTTTATAATATATATATCCCGAGTTTACTATTATTTATTCCTAGTAGAAATAAGAGTAGTAATAATAGTTCAGATAAGAATAATAATAAGAATAAAAGATCTAAAATTATAGAGACTCTTTTATAACCCCCTTACTATATTAATAGTAATACTAATATAGTTATACTTACCATAAGTAATTATATTTCTTCTACTAATATCTATTTAGTAAGCTTTTAATACAACTTTATATTTAATAATACTATTTTACTTAGTATTAAAAGAAAGCTTATAAAGAATGATATTTAAATAGAAAGACCTCCTATTAAGAATTATAAGACTTATTCTAATGTTATTCTATTTATTCTTATAGCTTTTATATTTAATAGTTATTAGCTTATTACTAAAAGGTCTATTATTCCTAAAGTTACTACTTTTAAAAAGGCTATTCTAATAAAGAAAGCTATAATTATTAAAAGAGTTCTTACTACTAAGTAGGTCGCTATACTTTTTATATTTATTATACCTATAGTACTTATTATACCTATAATACTTACAACTTTTATAATACTTATTATTACTATTATATTTATAAAAAGAAGTTAGAGATATCTTTATAAGAATATATCTAAGCTTTAGATATAAAGATTATATTATTTGTATATACTAACTAAACTATTATTAAAACATATTAGTTTTTTCTAATTTAAAAATATACCTTTTAGAATAATATTTAAGCTATTTAAATAGTTAATAGAATTATTTCCTCCTTCTTTTTTAAGATATCATTATTAAGTATTTAATACTAATATTATACTAATTATCCTACTTTTGATAATATTAAATTATCTATTTTTTAAATTTCTAAATAACTTCTTATATATTATTTAAATTAGCTATAATCCTCTATATATTATATTCGATAAACTATCTAGTCTATTTTATAAAGAAGTATTTATTATTTCTATATCCTTATTTTTTATAATTTCTTCTACTTCTTATTCTATAGAATTATTTTCTTATTTAAAGAGGATAATTTATTTATTAGTATCTTTTTATTATTCTATCTATAGTTTAAATAAAGAAATAGGGAAAATATTATATATCTAGTAGTACTATTCTTATAGATATACTTTATATACTTATTCTCCTATCTTTTCTACTATTAAAACTTCAATATATTTTAATATTAACTTCTTATATTTAAATTTGAAGTTTCTTTTAATAGTCTAATAACTACTCTCTAATTATATATATATAGTTAGTATTTTAGGTTATATACTTTTACCTAATTTTTAACTACTATTTACTAATATTCTACTATTTAGTAATATATTTAACTAATATAAGTAACCCGCTTTATAATACTTCATACTATTAGATCTTTTTTACTATATATTGAACTATCTTTAAGTAGAATCTATGAAATATTTCTATTAATAAATACCTAGTAGTATTGTATTTACTATTATTATATATAAATATAGTTTCTTTTAGCTATACTATTTAAATACTAAGTAAACTACTAGTAAATACTTTAAAGTAATATTTTAATATCTAGTATATTTACTCTATTTAACTATCTATTTATAAATAGTATATAACTAATAATTATTATTTAATTAGTTATTTTATAATAAACTCTTCTTAAAATTAATCTACGAGGAGTTTATTCCTATTATTAATAATACTTTCTAGAATACTAAACTAATATTCTACTTCTTTATCTAATATTACTATTAGGTCTATAGCTATTATCCTTTTTATTATTAGAATAAATAGTACGAACTTTATAACCCTATTTATAATAATCAAAATAGTATTATATATACTGCTATCTTAGTAAGTACTATCTAGAAGTCTTATAATAAAATTTATACTAATTCTCTAAAATAGTCTTATTAAGATAAATAAAGATTATAACTAGCTATATAATTTATATTTTAGTATTCTAGTTCTTTAGTAGATTTAATATAATATTATATAGTCTTATATATTTATAGTTATATTACTCTAGTAGAAGTTGTATTTTATAAAGTTATAAATCCTATTAGTATTTATATAACCCGCCTTATTTTTTTATAATATAAATAAATAATTCATATTTCAGAAATTCTTTATTAAGTATAATTAGTTTCTTTTAAAGAAGAATATTCTTTTTATATTTATTAAGTAGTCTTTCTAACTACTAATTATTCCCTAGGGTTTTTCTATATATATTTAGTAGTCTTTATTATAATTCTATAGCTTTTTGATAACTTATTTGATATTTTTAGAGTCCCCTATAGAATATTGTTTTTTATAAGACTACTTACTACTAAATATAAAATATATTATGCTAAAATAATAACTCTGGTTTTTTATAAGTTTTCTTTACTTATTAATACTTATTAAATATTCTTTATTATTTTATATATCTTTTTATTAAGAGGGGCTAATAGTTCGCTTTCTGCTATAACTATTAGTAAATATATTACTCCCTAAAGTATAACTTTAACCCTCCTACCTCCCTACTAATTACTATAACTAGCTTCTAGTTAATCTAAAGCTAAACCTCTTATAACTATAACTAGTATATTTATCCTATATCAACCTTTTTAATAATAAATTACTAATAGCTCCTTCTATAATAACCTTATACCCTTATATCCTTATAGTTATATAGAATTTAAATATCTCGAAATATTTAATTACTACTAACTATAAGTATTCTATTTAAACATTTATTATAGCTTTAATATCTATAACTTTAATATCTTTACTAAACTCTATCTACCCCTAAGATGAAACCCTATACTATTAATATGAAAATTCTCTATTATTAATATAAACTAACTTATAATTTCTATATAAGTGAAATAGGATTCAACCTATTCTTATTAATAAATAATCTTTATATATTAAATATAGCTAATATATAAATAATACTTATATAGATATACATACTCCTAGTATAACTTAATAGCCTTTAAAACTCTTATAATTGTATTATTATAATATTCTAAAATATCTAATAATTAGTATTATAGTAATATATTAATATTAAAGTTATGTCTAATTAATATCGAATTTTTAAACTTTTTAGTTCAATATAATAATTCATAAGATAACTAGATAATTATTTTTTAAATATCTATAAGCTATTTATTAATTATAGCTTTTAAAATAATTTTATTAAAACTTAATCTAATAAACTAATAGTTTTAATTATAGGGGTTATAAGTAAATATTATTATACTTATCTTATACTCCTCCTTTTATAAGTAGGTATTAGATTTCAAAAGAATTTCAAATTTATTATAAATGATATAGAAGAGTAATAAGTTATAGAATACCGAGCTCTTAATATTCTATTTTATCCTATTTTTAAAAAGTTTAAAAAAATTCTCAACTCTATAATTTTAATAGTTACTTTTAGCTATATATATTAAGTTCTAATTTTAATAAAACTCTCCCTAATTATTACTATAAGATCTTCTCTTACTATGAGGTTAAATATTAGTTAGAAGTATAATTATCTATAACAATAGGTAATTTCATTATTATTTTAACTAGTTATAAACTAATATTAGTACGAATACTATTATTAGGTAAAATATATAGTTAAATCTATATATAGGGTGAAGAGCTTAGATAGCATTCCAAGTATAGAGTAAAAATAGCTAAATATACCTTTTTATTATAAGTAACTATAGTTATAACTATTACTATACTTCTAGTATTTCTAAAAGGGTAGTATTTTTAAGAAGTTGAGTATTTTCTACTTCTAAGTCTAATTTGTATATTAAAATATCTTTTTATATCTATATTATTTAAGTAAAAGTTTTTACTAATTTTAAACTTCTTTTAGTCCTAGTAACTTTCTAATAAGTATATATTAATAGTAATTTAATAGGTTATAGTTTATTTATAAAGATTAGTAATATATTATAATATTCTACTTTTCTTTTATATAATCTAATTATCTAGATAGTTTATTTATTAAATTAGTAGTTTTTGTTAGAATAGATAGATAGGTAGGTAAATCAACAGTTAAGTTATTACTATAGATAATCGTGAAATCAGGAGAAATATGATGTGTTAAAAGTAGTTTTCTTAATATGAAGACTTGTTTAAAATATTCGTAATAATAATAGTTGAATAGAGGGAGAAATAGTGATTTGATTGATAGTATGATTGACTATTTCTAACTATTATTTATAGAGATATTAAAGTTATTATATAGAGGGTTTATTTTAGAGTTCTAGCTATACTACTTGAGTTCTAGCTATAGCTATAGTATATAGGCTACTATAGCTACAGCATATAAAGCGCTATAACTATGGCATATATATCCTAATGTAGCATATAAACTACTATAGCTATAATACATACTATAGCATATAATATATTATAACTATAATATATAAGCTAAAATATAGTATATATTATAGCACAGCTATAGCATATTAGCTAGTATAGCTATAGTATATAAAATACTATAACTACAGTATATATAGCTTGAACTACTTCTAATACTCTATAAAAGAATAAACCTCTATACCTTTATCTTATTTACTTAAGAATTACTAAGGGTAAAAAAGTAAAATAAATATGTATTTATAGAGCGATTTTTATATAATATATTTATATAGAAGTATTATATAACTTCTTATTACTTCTATTAGAATAATAGAGATAGACATTCTTTATTTATTAGAATAAATCTAATATCCCCCTATAAGGTATATTTTACTAATATATAGCTTATTTATATAAAAGCTTATAGAACTTAATAAAAAGTAAAAAGAGAAAAATAATGTAAAGTTATAAAACCTAAAATTATAAAAGGTAAAAAAAGAAAAACTTTTTAAGATATCTTTTCTTAAAATTTAGATAAAATCTGTTTAAATTTTACTAAGCCTAAAGGCTTAATTAAAATATCAGCTATATTATCTTTAGTATTTATATAGTATATGAAGGTATTTTTATTTATAATAAAATCTTATATAAAGTAATATCTTATATCTATATATTTTACTTTTTTATAAAATTCAGAATTTTCAACTAGCTTTTTTACTATTAAACTATTTATAAACATCTTAGGTTTTTTAATTTTAAATAATTCTAATTTTGAATTTATATAATTATAATTATAATAGAAATAAGTTGCTTCTTTATAAGCATCTAATAGAACTATATATTTAACTTTATAAATAGATAAAATTACTATTTTCTATTTTATAATAGAATAGCTTATAATATTAGTATTTCTTTTTAGATAGAAAATGTAAGAAGAAGTAGATTTTCTATTATTTAAATCTCTTATTTAATCTAAATTAGTATATTTTATAATATTTTCAATATAAGAAATATCTTCATAATTATAAATAAATCTATATTCTTTATTATTATTTAAACAACTCTATATGAAATCAAAAATTAAAAAATGATTTTTATTCAAATTATAAATAAATTAAGAATAGGCTGTTACTATAAAAGTAATACTAAACCTTATTTTTAAAATTAAATATAATAGAACTCCTATTTTCTATTAAAACTTTAGAATATCTTCTTTTAAAGCTTTTTCTTTATTTTTAAATAGCTTTAAATTATAATCTATAGGAGTTTTAAATTCTTAAATAGTTTCCTTTTTATATTTTCTAATAGTTTTCTCAATATATTTATTCTAATTAATAATAACTGTTTTTTCCTTTCAGTTTATAGATAAATTATAATTAAGAAAAATAGATTAAATTCTGTATTTTCTTTTTAAGTTTTAAAGAATTATATATATAATTAGATGTTTTTTAATTATTTACAGCTAGTAACATATTATTAATATAATAAGTTAAAATAACTATATAAAGCTTTTTATTTAAAATAAACATTATTTTATTATAAAGAGAAACAATAAATCTTATTAAATAAAAAATATTTTTCAGATGATTATATTAAAGTTTAAAACCCTATTTCAAACTATATAATACTTCATATAATAAATAAATAGAAATATAATCTTTATTATTCTTATAAGTATTTATATTAATATTTAGATTCAATTCTAAAGAATTCTTCTTTATATTAAAATAGAATCCAGTTAGTAGATAAATATATATAGGTTTATCAACGTCAGCATGAATAAATACTGTAGTAACGTCATATTATATTAAAATCTATCCTAAATAAATAGAAAGAATTATTATATATCTCCAACTTTCAGGCCTACAGGTAGTACTAAAGGTTTCTAAATAATCAATACCTAAATATTAATTATAGCCTTAAACTACCTATCTAGCCTTATATATAGTTTCTTTAATTATATTATTTAGTTTTAATTTATAA